>CM042155.1:102080044-102159712 GCA_023376005.1 Doryteuthis pealeii
GACAAACTACTACTGGACCTTGAGACGAACTTTTGTCGAACTGCATACCAACTAAATGGCTAACCTTCATCGATAACACACCCAACCCCACAGATACAACAAATAAAAACAACCCAACTCCCTACTTACACATTAGATAACCCACACTACACCCACCTCCAGCCAACCAAGTACTAGATTCAAAACTATCTAGACTCAAACAAACAATATTCCAAATCATAAAAGGAAACAAAAAATAACACCCAACCTTTTCTAAAGCACAACACAACACTATTAAAAAACTAAAAGGAAAGAATTAATTTACCTGCCCTCTGATAAAGGAAAAGAGTTCTGCATAATCCCTAAGGATACGTACAAACAACTTGGCATTCGAACACCTTAACAACAACGAACTCTATACAGAGGTCACAGATACAACGCCTACCCAAATAGAAAACCGCATAAACACCACATGGACCAAAATCTGCAAAAATAGAAAACTCCCCAACAGATACAAGAACAACTTCACTAGCAAAAATAGCACCCTACCAAGGTTTTACCATCTAATAAAAACACATAAAACCAATTCAACACCGCAAATTAGACCAATAGTCTCCAGTGTGGAAGGACCACTATATAAGACATCATGGCTCCTTTCAAAAATACTGAAACCAATATTAGCGACTCTCCCTGGACATGTCAGCAACTCTGACGAAGTCATTCACAAACTGCAACAAACCCCATCAAATATACTCGAAAATAATAAATACGCATTTAGCTTGGACGTTACCGCTCTATACACATCAGTACCAGCTCAACCAGCGTCGACCTGTTGACTGAACGGATAGCATCATCCGGCCTATACTGCTACAACCTCACCCTCAAGACATACACCAACTTCTATCAATAATCGTAGACAACACATACTTCACGTTTCAAGAACGAACATATAAGCAAATAAAGGGCCTGCCGATGGGATCCAGCCTCTCGGGCTTACTGGCCATCTCCTACATGGACAGACTTGAACGCCAAGCACTTAATATTTGCCGCTCTTGTGCCTTCTTCACCAGGTATATAGATGATATTCTCATCCTCACATCTTCCGTGAAGAAGCCAACAAAATCGCATCAACATTCAACAACATAGACAACAACATACATTTCACCATAGAACATCCTGACTGCACAGGATCATTATCACTGTTGGATTTCCGACTTAAGGTATTAAACAAGGGAGAAATCCACACCGACTTCTATAGAAAATCGGCCAGCAGAGACTTTGTTCGTCCACCACAAATCGGCACTCCCCCTTGGGGCAAAGACTGGATACATAAAGAACGAACTTGCCCGTATCCGAAACAAATGCAGCAAGAAGCAGGACCAGATCACACACACCAGACAATTTTATCCACACTAAAAGACAATGGTTACCCCACTTCAATCACAAAACGACTCAAGCAAACAGAATCCACAAAACACATCTCACGTCCAATGCCTTGTTTTTTAAGGTTACCACATTTCAACGAAAATATAACCACAGCAATACGTAGGGCGATACGGAAGGAGGGCCTGGACATACAACTTGCCATTACGGACCATCACTCAGGAGAAAACTCTCCAAAAGCCGCCATAAGGAGGCCACTAGTTGTACACTAGCGAACTGCCCCATCCGCGACACAGGTATGTGCCACGAAGTGAATGTGGTATACCCGCACAAAATGTAATATATGTAACCAATTTTACATAGGTAGCACCAAGAAGCCACTACACATTAGAATCAAAGAACACTTACACACACAGCATCCACTTTCCGTAAACACTTAGTTAAATGCAACAACACAGAAAGAAATATAACAGTCAATATAGAGGCTCGAGAGAGAAATTTGGGTAATCTCAGAATTAAAGAGGCCTTGCTAATCGCTAGATTACACCCCAGAGATCAATAACAGGAGTGAACTCAGCGCAGAGTTCATCATACAATAAACCCACAACCTAACGCACACATGTAACAGTATATGCACACACACACATAACACATACCCACATGCACAATAGAGAATTACTAATGAAACAAATCTACAACGAGAAGACTAATACGAACACGCACTCAAATCTATAGCCCAACATCTCGCCCACACATACAAACACACAAGCCATTGCACACTAGTTGTTAAGGAAAATAAATTAAATAAATAAATAAATTAAATATAATATATATATATATATATATATATATATATATAAATATTTATAAAATATAAAAAGATAAATTGAATTAGATATAAATAAGTAAATAAGCAAATAAATATGATAATATTAATAATAATAATAATATTAATAATATTAAATGATTAAATTGATGTAAAATCCAACAGGAAACGTCACAAAACACAAATACACTTTTTCATTCGCACATACCCACGTACAAAATCCCGCGCTAGGATACAGTCTTAACGTCACAGCCAACACGCATTTTCAATGTCACGCGCATTACACATACGCACACGTACAAAAAAAAAATAAAAATAAAAAATAAACGCATTCACGCTCACACGGAATACAGTTATTTAAAAAAAAATAACGTCATTTTCAAAAAAAAAAAATTCATTTAGGAAGAAATGCCATAGCTGTACTGCTTCAGTTCAATTCTTTTGATAAAGAGGTATTACCTCGAAATTCAAGAAATAATTAAAAAAATACAGGTCAACACACACCACCATTGTTACCGTATTATTATTTTTATTTATTCCAAACTGCATTGTGATGGCCTTCTAAATCTACCTCCTAACCAATATATATATATATATAATATATAATATATATATATATATATATATGTGTGTGTGTGTGTGTGTGTGTGTGTGATGAGTGTGTGTACCTGTATTTAAACCTGTTTGGTTGACCAGAGAATAACCTTCGTGTTATTTTTTCATATCAGGGTCTAACTGGTATCTTTTCTTAAGCAGATTCGATCATGTCTTCGGTGGGAGTATGTGTTGTGTTTATTCACCCAACCTGTTTGCTACGGCTAGAATGTGACACAATGACACAAATATGGGGCACCCAGAGACGATTGAACTCACATTTTTAATAGTAATGGATCTGTGAGGCTAGTCTGCTTGCCATTACACCACATCGAGATGCCCTGGGATTATTTGTAGTAGTTGTATTTGTGTTTTTTGGTGCGCGGTTTAATAATTATAGAGGGTTTATTGTTTTTTGGAGATTGCGAGATTTACTCAGTTGAGCGGGTTTATTGTAGATAAAGTTCCTATGGTTAGTGCGTTAGCTATTAAAGATAGTTGATAGTGAAAGTATTAAATTCTATTTCAATTATATTTGAGTTTTTAATACTAATTTCTTCCAGGATTTTTATTGTTATTTCATAAAGTATTTTAGAATTATTAATGATATTCCGTATATCGGCTAATATGAATTTGTCTGTGGTAGTGTTATGTTTTGTAATTACATATATATATATATATATATTTATATATATATATATATGTGTGTGTGTGTGTGTGTGTGTGTGTGTGTGTGTGTGATATTCCGTATATCGGCTGATATGAATTTGTCTGTGCTATTGTTATGTTTTGTAATCATATATATATATATATATGTGTGTGTGTGTGTGTATATATATATATATATATATATATATATATATATATATGTGTGTGTGTGTGTGTGTGTGTGTGTGTGTGTGTGTGTGAAAGCAATAATTTTCAGAGTAATACCCCTCCGAGTCAGAGTGGACCTGGGTGTAAGAGCAATGGAAGGATGACTACACTCCCCAGGGCTCTAGAACTAAAACCTTATCGCCACATGCAATTTTTTATCATTAATGGTTGAGATTGGTGATAATAAGCACATATAACTGGCAGAATATCCGAACTGTTTTATTTGGAATCATTCCAAATAAAACAGTTTGATTATCATAAAAATATCTCATCCTACACTCTCGACACTTGATGGTTGTAGTGATATTGGACACAGATTGTATGTAACTTGCATATGAAGTAATGGTATTGATATACAGTCATGTAACTAGGAGAAGGGTAGAACGATACAAAAAGTGGAAATTGGACAGCTTCAAATCAGAATTATTCACTTGGTAACATAATAACAATATGGCGTCGCCGATATAGTCTGTAGAATATGTGTTGTACCAAGATGAACCATAAATGTAGAAATTTGAATCAGGTATTTCGCTGCCCATGACAGTGATGATTTCATTTGCATATCCATGTTCTTTGTTCTTCTTGAGTTTATTTGTTCAATAAACTCAAGAAGAACAAAGAACATGGATATGCAAATGAAATCACCCATTTATCTTTTGCTACAACCGTGAAACAATTATGAAAATTTCCTTGATGACCCATCCAAGATAATTGGATAGCTGACCTTCAATCAAATCAAGGATAATATTTTAAAGAATATTAGACGTTTATAGAGAAATGGACAGAGTGAAGAGAAGGGAAAGAGTTCAAACAACATATAGCACGTCAAGAACTACTAGGTTCATAAAAACTTTTGTTTCAGGGAAGTATATTGGTATTGGACAATGGTTGTAATCTTTATATGAATGGATGGTATACATAAAATGTGTTCCTATTACAAGTTGAGAGAATAACTTACTTGGTAAGATTATAACAATTGTCAAAATAACAATGTGGATAATGGGTCTAAATGTAAAGAATATTTCGTGGCAAAGTTTAAAAGGAGACTCATTAAAACCATGTACATTTAAAAAAATTTCTAGTCTACTGGAAAACTATTTATTTTTTACAAGTATGTATAATCTCCTGAAGCAGAAGTTTGAATCCATTTTAACGCGATCTGGATTTGTTAGAAATTGGCAAAATTTTACTAAGTCACATTTAAGAAACAACACGCCATAACTATACTGACACAAGATAAAAACAAAATAGATGTAAATACTTGTCCGAATAACTTTTGGCAAATTACAAAAGTTCATCTCAGAACGCAAGACATCATAATTATATTCACTTTCCTCTTTATTCTGTCGATTTGTTATTTCTTTGGTATTTATTAGTATGAATTACAGTAAACGTAAGTTGACACAAGCCCCAATTTTTACAGTATCCAGTGGGAATAGAACTCAGCTCAGAAATAAATGGTATGTTAGATTAGCTTCATATCTATTTCACCAGAAATCGTTTAAATTTCTTAAACAAAGCTGCAAATGTTGGCAATGAGAATCGAATTCTAAACTCGTTTATCTTGGCCCGCTCCATTCGTCCACAGAACTTGGCGACAAGGTTGTGCTTTTATCAATTATTTGCCACGTTGAAATCCTAGGTGACAATAAACTACTCCAAGAATAATGGTTACATCGGAATCCATTATCAGCTTCCACGAAAATATCATACGAATGAACAAAATATGCAATAAAGTGGCTTGTTTAGTTGGCAGAGATTTTAATGTCTGCAGGAGGTAGCTTTGTTATGTTGCATTAAAATTTCAATTATTTATAATAGATTCGTAAATGTACAACCATAACAGCATGTATGTATGTATACAGGAAAGTATGTGCACATAAACACACATACAAGCACATCCACATAGAGGTAAATATGCCGGAGAGCAGATACAGATATGTTTAAACAAGATGGGACATTCAGAACATACACAAACACACACACACATATATATATATATATATATATATATATATATAAGAGAGAGAGAGAGAGAGGGGGAGAGAGAGAGAGAGGGGGAAGAGAGAGAATGAGAACGGGGGCCGGAGTGATGAATGAAGGCACATTAATAAGTTCTTATCCTAATGATGGAAAATGCAATTATCTTAAATAATGTATATATGCAGTTTTCAAAATAATTTCAATGCTTGTCAATGAATCTTTTTTACGAGCAATACAATAGTAATTATATATATCAGCATTTGTATAGCAACATTTTGAAAAAACATTAATATAATAACTAGGTAATACATTGAAAATGTGTCCGTCAATCTCAGACTTTATATATATATATATATATATATATATATATATATATATATATATATATATATATATATATATATATATATATAAGTTAAGAGTAAGGAAATGAATCCGACGGTATATGTATAAATAAAAGGGAAAAGTTGTAAAAATAAATTCAATTAAACAATATCTGTGTTATCTATTCTCTCTCTCTCTATCTATATATATATATATATATATATATATATATATATATATATATTGATGAAATCAAATATAATGGCCTGTGACGATGTTACAAGATTGTTAGTCATCAACTCGGAAAAATGCATAGGAGAGTTACATAAGAAAGTAAGCTATATATATATATATTAATATATATAGTTATTCAGAAAGTTTAGATAATTTGAAAAGCTTAATAGACCGTTTCATCATTCAAGTTAATGATTTTTTTTCTTCGAGAAAACTAATTTACGTCTTCATTTAATACAATCTTTGGATAGCGCACAATATATTCAAACAGAAATATAATTTATGATTTTGAATATCATTTATCATGCCAGAAAGTTTTCCTTGTTGAAATTTGCTGCAACCAATTCTCCTTGCATTAGACTTTAATTTATGATAGATGACTTAGATTGTATGGCGTCAATATCTTAAATGAATAGACTTATGAAAGTTAGCATTCAAAATCATGGCTTTACGTTAGGTTCTTGTATCAATCAGATTGATCAACTAATTCCACCACACACGTCACACACATATACGCACTTCTACACACAAATATACATACATATATCGTCATAGGAAATGGACCCGGTGACCCGAGTTCAAATTCTGAATGAGGCTGTTTACATTTCAGATCGTGATAATAAGAGATATGAATTCAATTACTCTCATCCCAGCTATTGGTAGATAGTAGGGACTAGTCAATTTAGTCTTTGATAAAGAAGATAAAAAAAGTTGAATTTAAAAATAGCCGTACTCAACTTAGATATGGTATTCTGTCGTATCCTGCTCATGGAAGTTTATTTGGGTAAACACACACACACACATACACACACACACACACATGCATGCACATACACACACATTCGGGTACAATTTTTGCCCTAGATCATCACCATATCATTGTGTCACTCCTTGTGAGTTTTACACACCAGCGTTAGCTCGAGATCTGAGTGACACCAATTATCCTAATTTCTCAAAAATTCTCAGTATTCTAGCCGATCTTGCCAATGCTATTGTCTCGATTCTTCCTCTAACTTCCAATTCATCCGATCTTTTTTCAAAGCATTTGAGGACAGTTCAAAGTTCACCTAATACAATTGTTACCACCTTCACCCTTATGTTCCACAGGTTTTTTTCTCAGTTTCTTTGTCTTCTACAGGAAGAACAAAATTAACGAAATGACTAGTTATTTTCTTCTTAGGTCTGATTTTCTGATCGGGATTGGGTGATCAGTTTGTATCACAAAATCCCAGATAATTGTACGTTTCTCATTCTCTATAATATACTCTGATGTGTGCATATATCATTTGCTTGTATGGACAAAATGTAATTTCCTGCACAATTCAAATTGGATATTCTTCCCCACCCTTTGTGTTTGTGATGGGATTAACCATTTCATCTCTATCTTCACACATTCTACACTATTCTGTGGTATCTTCTTTGATTTTGCTTTCATAGTATTGGTTCTTATGGCATTATTTTGTGCTGCTATTATAAGAGATTCAGTTTCTTTCTTTAGGTTTCCCTTTTACCACCATATCCTGGTCTGTTCGTGTACAATCTCTCCAGATTGTTGTTAAGTAGCCATAGATATGTTATTCCTCCTATTTCTGTTTTCTAATTGTTGTTGTTTTCTGTGTGTCCATTTGATTCATTTGCTGTTACTAGGTGCTGTAATTGTTTTTAGAGTATTTTTCGTGTCCTAAAATAGTCGAATCTACGCAATCCTCAATGCTGGTTAGACCTCTTCCTCATTCTCTTGAAGCATTTAATCTGTCTATATTATCTCTTGAGTGTAATGCCTTGTGCATAGTTATCAATTTTCATGTCCTTTGGTCCACCTGTCGGAGTCCCTCTCTAGTGATTTTAAGAATGGTTCAGTGCATCTTTCAGTGCTGTTTCTCCCGTTGACGAGATTTCTGCTGCAGAGCTTGGTTTCGAGAATTTTCCTTATTTTTCTGAAATACTAATTCCTTACTTTTCTTTTATCTCTGTTTGTTTGATGGTATAATGTTTCCAATATCACCATGTTCTTTTAATTCTCTTTCTCTGTAAGTGTTCTTATATTTTCCTGATTTAGTAGTTCTGTTCCTTGCGTTGTTTCTGTTTTCTCCGTGATGAGGGCATGATACGCCTTTCGATTCCAAATTCCATCCAAATATCCTGGCTATATATTCATATTGTATGTACAATGGTTTCCAGTTATTTTTCATTTTTGTCAAATAACTTGATATCCAACTACATAAGGTTGTTTTTACTTCTAATTGTGAGAATGTGCCGCTCCCTATGTGTTTCCCTAAGCATATAAATGACTGACATCATTGCTACAACAAATAGCAAATACAAGAGTGAGTCTCCCTAAAAGGTGCCACTTTGGATTCTCAATTCTGTTAGGGTTTTAAATTTGCAGGACCATGTCATAGGCCTTCTGTGGTCAATTGATATCATAGCTACATTCTTTTATTTTGTTTTAACCTCCTTTATCTATGTGTTACATAATTCATGGATAGCCTATGAATTATTTAAGTAGTAATTTTGAATCACAATTCATTAGAAAATCAAATCGGAGTGGTGAATGGAAAATTACAGTCGACCTCTTTGCGTTTCCGGAAACGTGCCAATAGTACGCATGAGAGGAAGGTGTTAAGTTTTAGTTAGTTGTAACCAGTTACTCGCTAAGAGAAGAAGTTCTCTCAAAGATGTCACTTCTCACCGCGCGGTTTTGGGCTGGGGTTGATTTAATAAAAGCTTTTAAAAAAACAAAGTCTTGCGTATTAATCAATCCATAAGAAATGAGCAGACACCAGCCCGAATAAAGAAGTTGAATCAACTCGGAGAAAATGACGACCGACGAATTAGACAAGAGAACAGAAGTAAGAACAAATATATCATCCCTAAATATCGTCCCTACTGTGTTTCTCTATCCCCAGTGTATACCCGATATGGGAACGGGTATATAACATATGTATATTAGGGCATTCCCTTACCGACTGAATTTACCCATACTTCATATGTAAGCTTTGGTAATTTTCTGGTAGATACTATTGATACTAGCGACTAAGCATCGGATTTTTTCACCTGATCAGGTAACATTTTGTTGCAAGGAAAGTCATATATAAGTAAAATCGGTCAGGAATTACTGGAAAATATATTGACGGACAAAATTATATATATATATATATATATATATATATATATATATATATATATATATATATATAGGCTTGACCAAAATGATCTGATACATTTTTAAGAAAATAGAATTTTTCTTTTCATTATTTCTTATTTTGTGCTCCAAATGTGTCAAATAATTTTGGTCCACCCTGTGGAAGCCAGCACATGGACAAGCCAGCGTGGGCCGACCAGCAAAAACGTACGTTAATCAGCTCTGTTCGGATGCAGGATGCTGCATAGAGGACCTCCCGAGAATGATGAGCGACAGGGACGGATGGAGAGAGATTGTCATGGATATCCGCGCTGAAATCTCGACATGATGATGATGATATATATATATATATATATATATATATATATATATATATAGTATATAATCAATGTTATGGTCTCTAAGATAGATACAGGAACATATGAATAATCATCAGTCACACACGGAAGTATGCAACCAAATATTTATTTCGTTTGTTTAGCATCTCAGAAGTTCAAGTAAGATTGGAGTCCGATTTTCATTGAATTCTGTAACGCCATAGTTAATTTGAATAATTAATTCCAAATGCGATATTGTGCATGATATAGAGTATCGTCGAAATTATTTTGAACTCTTCTCGTTTTTTTATATCATCAGCAATCAGTCAAAATTATTTAGAATTGTTTATACAAATCAAAACCTTAAGAAAATATCTCCCACATGTTCATCTGAAAGGAATCTTTCCTCAGGATTTTAAAATGTATCTTTTTTCTTGTTGGACGCGGGGAAAATGGCATTGATAAATCAATTAAGATATTAAAAAAATCAGCCGTGACAACAACAAAAATGTTTTACTCTGCGTTTTTTTTTTTTTTTTTTTAGGATTGCAGTGAATTCTATTTATAAATCGGTATATTTTACTGCTATCAATTTATGACAATTAGAATGAATTCCGTTTAATTTTACTTTATTTTTAGTTTTCAGAACGGAACTATTTAAGCAAAAACAGAACGCCAAAACATTGTATTTTAATGGGAATAATATTGATTTAATAAACATAAAAATAAAAATGAACCACTAAATTGTTGGCTATTTGTTTTTCCTTTATCCTAGTGAAACCAGTTGCCATTTATTAATCCATTTGTGTGTTTTAAAAAATGTCACGACTGATTGTGTCTGTAAGGTGGACATATCGATTTCATAAAACTTGTCTACATATACCGGACTACAGACGGACGCCATATTTTTGCGAAAAAATCACAAACTATTTTTTGCTTTCCACTTTTAAAGCAAAAAAAGGAATTCTCTGAAGGACAGGCGTTTAACTTCAATAACAAAATAAATGATAGAAAAATAGAAAAACAAAGCAAAAGGCAAGAAATGAAATACTGAAAGTAAAAGCAGCATGGACATTCTTAAGTGTTTATATATATATATATATATATATATATATATATATATATATATATATATTTCAAAAAAGTATATTGGCTAAATATTGAACATTAAATGGACCACATATGAATAGTGTACATCCATATATATATATATATATATATATATGTGTGTGTGTGTGTGTGTGTGTGTGTGTAAACCCCCAAGAGCTGAAAACCTCAGAGAAATAAACCTGGAGAGTAATCCGCAAAAATTACTAGAATTGATCGCCTTATATGACTGTCAGTTTGACCTCCAACGCACGGTTAATTATGGGAACTCTCACGGTAAGTACGAGAAATGGTCAGCCAAGTGTTGAGTTTTTGTTTTTAAAGGGTCATCAGCCAGTTAGTATCCCGTAAAGGAGAAGTACTTTTGAAATAGTAAACCCCTTTTGGGATGCGCTACTATTTATGGAACAAGGGAAAGCTTCCTTCACAGACTCCAAAACATACCACTTCATGTCTTTGTAATTTCAGACCGGTCTAGAGGGAGACTGAAACATACATATTTTTCTGTCACTTCATTTCTGCTTTCTTCCTTTTTTCCAATATATGTATGTGTTGTCTTTTCGTCTAGACTGTATCTCCGGCTACTTGAGCTAATCTCTCCCAAGGTGACAATTAACATTTCCACATTTATTTACGGCACTATTCGATAACTTGCTCAGAAATGTTCTAAACAAAATAAGTTAAAATGCATTAGTAGAATTAATTTTTATACAGACTTACGAGTGCACCAAGTTTCGAGTTTTCCGAGTTACGATTTCTCACTCGGTCGATTTTTTTTTTGTTTTGTGTTGAAAGCTAAAATTTGAAGTAAGAGCAAGCTTCAGATATACTTAATAAGTTAAATTGAATAAATATTTCATTTTTGTGGTAGATTAAAATATGGAATTTAAACAATACGAAATACGGGTCATAGGATAAACACAAAATTCAAACTATTTTGCTGATGCTATAATATTTAAGCAGCAGCCAGACACATATTGATATTAGCAGTAGCATTTTAATAGCGACAAGTTCCACAAATCTATAGACTTTGGTTTAATTAATTAATTGTATAATTTAATAAGCAAAAATCAATAACTAAATTTTGTGTGTTCCTTAATTATAAACACATTAAGGTGTATACGAGATTTCAAACCGGAATGACATCTCTTTTCGGAGTTATAAGACGACACGGACGTACTACGACATTCCTAATATATATATATATATATAGAGAGAGAGAGAGACAGACAGACAGACAGAGTGGGTAAGTGTGAGAGAGAGAGAGAGAGATGTAAATATTTCATAATGAAGAGGTTCGCAAATGGTTTGAATTAGTTTTTTGTAAATTCATTTCGATTTTACAGTTCACATGTATCCTTATCAAGCTAATACAACCGTGGTTTGTGTTATTTCAGTAATTTTAGGGGATTTTTTTTGTGAGTTAATTTTTCTTTCTTTTTTGTGAATTAAATAATATTAGTTTATTCCAATCAATTCTATGTCAATTTCTCCAATAGAAAAGAGAATCGAAATGAAAGACACATCAATAATATAAAACAGCTGTCACGTATTTTTCCCAAAATATCCGACTATATACCACACACATATACAAACACACACACGCACGCACGCACGCATATATATATATGTGTGTGTGTGTGTGTGTGTGTGTGTTTGTGTGTATGTGTGTGTGTGTGTCTGTGTCTGTGTGTCTGTGTCTGTGTGTCTGTATATGTGTGTGTGTCTGTATATATGTGTGTAATGTTGCGGACATGAATAATGTTTATACCAAGAAAAGCTCAAGGGCCTGACCTGTGTATTAATGAATAGATCAATGGCCAAAAGGGGAAAATGTTAAAGAGGAAAAGTAAAATCTAGTCGATGTGGCACAGACAAAATAGTATCAACACCAAACAGAGCGAAAAAATCTGTTTCATTAAGTATAAGAATTTACATTCTGCTGTACACGGAGATTTGACTTCAATAGAAATAATGGAAGTGAGCGTGCCAGTGTCCGTAAAATGACAACAAAGCCGGATACAATACAAGTAAATTGTTCATCCTCAAAGTTTCAGTAAAGTGCTGTTTAAATGACCATTCTGGAATGGATAGAGACAAACTTGACCAGTTGATCTCTGTGAATGGCCTGACAACAACTGTCACCATAAATATTTTGAAGGCTGGATCAGTCGCGATTTAGCTTTCAGGCAATGTCCCAAAACGTACCAAAGATGTCAGATTGTGTTAGATTGAATGTCTACCAATCGATAAGTCCGTCTCACCTCATATCATTACTACTATTCTCAGAAAAAGAAAAGAAAAGTAAGTAGTTTACCGGGTTTTATTTGGCAGATTTTTTTTAATTATTTAAACAGATAATCGAAGGTTAAATTGCCTTTTCATTTAGATTCTTAACTGTTTAATTATAATTAATGTTATTTTCCTAGTTGGGTTCTTTTAACTTCGGTTTAACTGGTCTTTTTTAATAGAATCTGAGTATCAAGTCGTATCAACTGGCCATGGCGAGTTTAAATGTTCTAGTGGATCTTAATGGTTCTCTTGTCTGGATGGACTTTTCCTTACTATATTCTGGGATTATCTCAACGGATCTAACTACGATTGACATCACTGTTATCAATTAACCCCACACACACACACTCTCTCTCTCTCTCTCTCTCTCTCTCTCTCTCTCTCTCTCTCTCTCTCTCTCTCTCTCTCTCTCTCTCTAGTTCACTACTTCCGTGTCAAATTAATTAACTTCAGTTATAGGTCAATTGATTTTTAGTAAACATCGGACGCAAAATGTTAAGAAAGAAAAAGTGATTGACATTTCGTGTTGAGTCATTGTATAAAATTGATACGAACATCTGTGATACTAATGAAGGCAAGTTGATTGCAAATATATCATGTATAAATAAAAACAACAGTTTATTAATATTATCATTTCATTTGGCATTAACTTCCTATCATAAAACCAACAATATTTAGTTTTAATATGTTACCTTATTAAATTTCAAATATTATTCCATCCGTTTTTGTATAGACCAGGGAATTGTAATACTTTGATGTCCCTTTCATTATTTACGTTTAATTTTGCTTTTTTTTACATTGGATTATTATTACTGAAAAGTCAAATGTTTAAAAATAATGAGACATTTTATTTTTAGCACGCACTAAAACACGTGTAATCTAACAATGAATTAATAATTTCACTTAAGATGTGACGTCTTTTCTATGTCTAAGTAAATTCTTTGAATGAACTAGTAAAAGAAAAACAAAATGAAAAACCTCCGGGTGATGTAAAAATTAATTTTTGAAAGATATTGTTTGAGTGGGTGTGAGATAAAAATTCAATGTCAAATCCTATGACATTGAATTTTTAACTTCCACTCCCTCAGTGTAATTAATTAATTATTAATTAAATAATTATATTGAATATTTTATACAAATTATACACAAAATAGTAGATATTTATTTATTTAGTTAACTTCTTGTTACTATAAAACAGGCGAGAGTAAAAAGTAATTTTTCAAGTTGATTACAAGTTTTGCAAATATTTTCCCATTTTAAGTAATGATACAACATTTTATTTATATTTCATAGTTTATTTATTTAAATTCTCATTATTACAATGGAAACGGTTCAAATGATGAATTATAAGGAAGAGCTTTCATTTTTTGCATTAATAGTATTATTGAATATTTAAAAAAGATTAATAAAAAGATAAATAACACAGTGTTGTTCTTTATTTAATGTATTAACATTTTTGTATTGTGACGTAAGTAGTGACATAGTTTAGGTTACAGACAGATAGACACCGAATCTCCATTGTTAATGAATGATCATTATTATACTCGTTTTTTTTCACACCAGCGATGGCCTTTCACGGAAGTTTGAGTGACAACTAGTCTCCTCAGGTGTCCAGAACACTTTTAAATATTCTAGCTGACCTTCTTCTTCTTCTTCTTCTTCTTCTTTCTTCTTCTTCTTATTATACTACTACTACTATTATTATTATTAGTAGTAGTAGTAGTAGTAGTATTACAATCATGGAGAATTTTTCTTCACCAGTTTTAACTGATGTAATTTCATCGGAGTCTAGGTGACAGTAAATCTTTCAACGTCTCCACAATCCTTCTTGATACTCTAGCCGATATTAATAATGCTGTGGTATGTATGCTTTCAATTCTACTTACGATTTCCAGTTTTCAAAGCCGGTAGGGACCGTTCCAAGTGCACCAACTACAATTGGTATGACCGTCACCATCATGTAACAAACCTTTTTTAGCTCTCAGAAGAAATCCAAATATTTGTCTCTGTTTTTGTTTTCTTGCAATTTTACAATCATTTCTTTTATTCTGTTCTTTCGTTAAAATACCAGAAATGGCTTGATTTCCTTTGTATTTATTTGCTTGAAAAAAAAATCAGTTCGTTATTTTGGAATGTTCTGTTTTGCTTGTATTGCTTGATTCTGTCCCCATATCTTTTGAGTCTCACTTCCTTCATTGTGATCCAGGTTTGTAAACTTCTTTTTTTTCCTATTTAAAAAGGTCCAGAGTATTTCCTCCCGGATACTTTCCAAATATTTAATCATTTGCCTCTCTCAAATAGTCAGTCATAGAATATCACCTATAGTTAAGTCTTATAAATATGGAGGGTGCTGTATGTTCACAATCCTTTATTTTACCAAAATATTTCATTCAAAAGTATCGAAACTAGCTTCATAATAATTTTAAAATTAGCACTCCTCTAGACAATAGTCTCTAGATTGTGCGTTTTGAATAACTATTTATCTAAATCTTTTTAAAAAGTATAGCTTCAGTTTTAGAACTTTTAATCATACTTCGTATGGTATTTTATTTATCTGTTTACAATATAAAAATAAAGAAGACAAGAACATATGAATAAGTCAATTCCTAAATTAATACATTACTAATTGAAAGAACCCGGCAAAGGTTTAATGCAAAAGAAGACGTGATCGATTTGGAATCAAGAAAAACATTAAAGATGAAAATGGAACAAAAACAAACACTCATTACTTTCATATTTATTATCCGAAAATCCACAATGTTTTTTTTTTCTTTGAATATATTTCTTTTTCTTTAAATAGAATATCGAAGATTTTTTCAACAAAAATATTCCATTTATATCTCTGTTTTTGGAAATTAAATTCAAACTAATAATTCAAGGCAAATAATCTTCAAACAAATACTAGACCATTTTCATCATTTACTTTATTATGCAAGGAAAGACCACATAAACCAGAAACGAATAATGAATCATTTCATAATCTATCAAAATATCGTGTTATTTGCAAAGTATAATAAATATATATTGTATGAAGTTCAGAGGTGATCTATTGTAACGAATCGAGAAATTATCCGAGGCTTTTCCCTATTTTTACATTTTTGTTTCGCGCGACAAGAGCTTGATTAAGCCCGCAGATCCCACTGGCCTAAATGAAGAGATCGAATAAATAAAAGTCATCATACAACTCGGAATGATTTATCAGATAATAATTAATGGCTGATATGCAAACCGATTTCGGATTAAGGTTACATTTCTGAGTTATTAGATGAGAAAGCCATTCACAAAATTATGACGCATTCATCAATCAAACTATCATATTCTGCAATGTGTCTTTCTATTAGATAAGTTGAGATTACATAAAAAACAACTATAGCCAATGATATTTATTTATACTACTCATCATTTTTGTTGGGCATATTCTTACACGATGTTCATTTTATTTGTTTCCATAAATCGTACATTGATTCCCGCCATTTTGACCTGATTCGTTCTGAACGAATTATAGTGTTATGCTTATAAAAAGTTTACAAAGTTTTTTTTTCTAAACTGGACTTGCGTTCTATATACATATATACAACGCAAAAAGTGATATAGTTTTGCCCGGCTGGTGTGTGTAAGATTACATATAACAGTATAGTGTAAAGTTTGTTCCACAATATATTTTTCTAAATTAACAATTTATTTCATTTATTTATATTATGTCTTGAATTTTCCTTACAAGTGGATCTTAGTATCGGAATAAAGTTTCTTTTCGTTACTAAATAAATTTTGTAAACGAAATTAGCAATTGATGTAGTTGCTATAAACATGCAAATAATTATTAATAAGTACTATTTATGCTAATATTAAGAAATTTATGCAAAAGATTACAAGCCATAAGAAATAATTATGCGATTGTTGAGAAATGAAATTAAAAAGTACTCTTGAAACTATTGTTATTTTTCAAAAAGAAATATTTTAAATCCATCTAATCCTCACTATGATTTTTTATTAAAAAATAAATTCTAAAAGATCAAATGTTAATAATCGTTATTACGTTCATTTTTGTTCCCTTTTGAAAATTATTATTTATTTATAAACAAAAATAAGAGAATGTTGTGTAATCATTTGTGTTCTTTTTCGCCTGATGTCATCGTTTTAGCAATGCAACATTAATGTACTACGTACTTAATTTGATTTCGAAAGTGTGAAGGTCAAGAGAGATAATTGTAGTGGTGAGTGCAAGATCAAAATGTTTTCCAAATTTTAATACTTCAAAATTATTTACAACATGGTTCCGAATAACAGAATCGATATGAAAACAATCTTGTTTTCATCGTCGGGAAATTTTATCATTGTAATATTTAGGCTAAAATTTCCACTTTGTCTAATCCCTCGGTTGCTAAGATAAACATGCGAGGATTTAATATTATAATAGATACGATACGATACGATGCCAGTGAAAATCTCCCTTGAATATAAGAGAACCTGTCAGCCAGTTGCTCATATAGTGCTATCTATGGCTAATCAACAGCTAAATAGTAATTATAAGTAATATTTATGGTCATTTTAATTATTATTAACTTATCTAAAAAAGAAAGATTAAAAATACAAAACGCCATGATTTTAATATTCCTTTGATCGATCATTAGGTTGGAATTAAATACAATATTACAATGTATTATTTAACAAATATATATCTATGACCGCATAATAAAATCTTCTTTCCCACATTCTTAACTCTCATTTATTCTTGTACTATACCAAGATAACATTACGAAATATAAACAGTAAATGTATCTCTTAACTCATACTTATTTGTAACCTGTATAATGCTTTTCTCGTGCTAAGAAAGTTTTATCATCAAAGCACAAAATCATGCCCTTGAACTGCGGAGTGAGACATTTGTACCTTTTGAGGCCGAGGTGAAATTCTTTTGTTTTCCAATGCATGATCTAGTGCTTTGTTTTCGGGTTGTATAGAAAACACAATGTTCCTTCAGATAATGAACCTGTCAAACGTCTCTGAATTATTCAAAAGATCAGATGAAACGTGAAGGCGACATTGTCCCTTATCATCAGACAAGATTCGAGGCACCATCTTTGAGGAAATCATTCTCATTCCTAAATCCTCTGTTAGAATCTGCTTCAATGTTTCCTGATTCATATTCAGATATTCTGCTATCAGTTGCACACTTAATCTTCGATCTTAGCACACCAAGGTTTGCACTCTGTGCCCATTTGCATCTGTTCTTTATAGTTTTGACTTCCCACTACTTGCATTATTGTGTACATATTCTCGCCTTTCCTTCAACCGGCTATGGTCCTCAAAAACACTTGATATCTCAATAGCATGTTCACTAAAAGTCATTTTGATATAGCTAGCGTTTTACTAGCACTTGTATCGGTCTTTTACAATTTGTTATTCTTCTGCTCCGGACTCCTTTTACTCATCTTTCACCAACAGAACACGTGAAACCTTTACTTTTAAGCAACAAATATGTCATCTGATATCTCACTTCCTGAAAGTGGAAATTGAAACAACTCTGAAATATTCTGGTACAAATAATTGTTTGATTCACACTGTGGTCATTCTGTGAATTCTATTGTCACTCCTCGTTGATCAATAGATAAGAACAGTGAAAGAGATAGATTGGTTGAAAAGAAAACTCAGATTATAATCACCAGATAAGAATAGTCTGAAATAAAGATATTAATTGCAAAAGAAACAGTTTATATATATATATATATATATATATATATATATATATATATATATATATAGAGAGAGAGAGAGAGAGAGAGAGAGAGAGGGAGAGAGTGAGAGAGAGGGGTAGGGATATAGATAGATGGATAGATAGATAGATAGATATATCAGTGTGCAAATGCGCTTATAACAAACTAAGGAAAAGGGCATTGTTCAATGAATGAAAACCACTTCGTTGGTTACGGAAGATTTACTTCTCGTTCATGATAACATTATTTCGGAGATATCTCTCTATCATTCTTTTAAATAGAATATAATTCAAAGTAAAGGATTTTTTTCAGAAGCTTTTAACAATAGCAGACAAAGTATTTTGAAATAAAAGTGATAAAAAGCAAATCTAAAATTATTGAAAATAATGTTTTGAAAAGCAAAAACCCAATGTAATATCTGTTATAAAACAAGGGGAGTCATAACATGTGGCAATGATAGCAGCAGCAGCAGCCACGCTTTTATGGAAAAGAAAAGATTAAAGATGACAGAACTAGCGAAATCTTTTGGGGCATTTCATTCCCCGTTCAAGAATTGTCACTTCGATTGGAATCATTTTGTTTTAAATACAGATAGTAAATAAACCTTCAACATAAGAAATCTTTTTCCCTTTTATATATTCATTATTTTTTATTTATTCATCCGGTATCATCTTCGTTTTGTACTTTTAAATATTCATCTTCTATTTTGGTGTAACATCTCTACTTCTCCCATTCTCTGGTATTGTTGAAGACAATTGATATTCCCGAAAAAGAATCTATTGGGAATTTTACAGCGCCGTTATATCAAACAAGAGAAAAGTGCATATGAAATTATTTGAATAAGACAGGGGAAACGAAATATATATGGAAGGAAAACAGATGAAGAGACAAATGAGGAAAAAACGAAAAGAAATGCTTGGAAAACCAGATTAAATCTGACTTCTCATGGTTAACACAAATGGGAAAACTTTCAAAGAGACACAAAAACTAAAATAACACTACTTAAGAAATATTAAAAAGAGACCAGGAAACGAAATCGCAGTAGTCTTACTGGAAACTAAGGCAAGGAAAAATCTTGGAAACTTGAGAATTCTTATTTAAAGAAATCAATTTTGTCATCGTAAAAAAAGAATATGTTACATGTACTGTTGTGTTTCGGTCCAACCAATGGTTGAAAACAAAAGTGAGTAAACATTTGCAAGGAAAACCAGGACTTTTAAGAGAAGTTTATATTGTTTTCTATATGGTAAGTGATAATCTGTTAAAATTTACACGGAAAACTATTGGTTATCAACTGCGAGTGATTGCCATTTTATCACTTCATACTGATTGATTATCGAAAAGATGTTTGGTCGTAAAATACTGGGAAAGTGTTGCCGTGTCCTTACCAATTTCTCACTCAAGAAGGATGAAGGCTTCGAAAAATGATCAATATATACAATGTCGAATTGTTATTGACTTTGCATATTATCTTGCTTGATTTTGCTTTATTAGTCATGGATAAGTTTTCTAATTCAATTTGACTAACACTAATAGATACATAGATATGCTGTAAAACCAACAAATATATATATATATATATATATATATATATATATATATATATATATATATATATATATATATATTGATTTGCATTTTTTCTTACATTTCGAATATTGACAAAGGTCTATAAACATCGTAAACAAAGGTTCACAAGCTTTTGCTTGTCCACAGTTTTCCTTTCATGTGATTAATAATTATTAGCCCTGTTGATGGTTTAAATAAAACCAAAACGCTATAGCATCGACTTAAAAATATCAATTCCTTACAAAATTCTTTGCAGCTTATACATGCGTATTCAGTGAGATTCGTCTAAAAACAAAACACACAGAATAATTTTCCAACTTATGTGTTTGTCTCGTTGATAGAAACTTCACAAGTACTAAAACTCCGGATCAAAGTGAACTT
The DNA here is from genome assembly GCA_023376005.1 of Doryteuthis pealeii. Lineage (NCBI taxonomy): Eukaryota > Metazoa > Mollusca > Cephalopoda > Myopsida > Loliginidae > Doryteuthis > Doryteuthis pealeii. Next base: position 102,100,769 of record CM042155.1, read on the forward strand.
AAAAGTAATGACAATGACAGAATGCCTCTATACTCACTAGAGATATAGAATTTATCCGCCCACTAAAATGTTTTTTGAGAGAGCCTTCTTTGAAACTATCTTCAGGATCAAGTTTCTAAATGATACCTGGGATCACGCATCTTGACACCAGAGAAGCGACTTAAGGTTTTGGCAGAAGACACTCATAATAAATATTCTTCCTAACAATAGTTTTTTTTTTTGTTTCTTTGTTTACTAAAGTTAAATAAAATCTTCATGTGACGTTTTAAAGTCGTTTTAATTAAACATTTCAATTGTCAACAGCTGGATTGATAAATATAACGAGTGCTGTTTGCCATTGATCATTGTTTTCAGTCATTCAAATTCTTAATATATGTTTGCAGACGACTTACATATAATTTTCTTTTTTCCGCTAGGTTCATCAAACGCATTTGTTTTCAATTGTTTCAATTATATTTTTGCAGATAAAAAAAAATTTGAATTGATCCAAATATAGATAATAGATCGATAATAAAGTCTGTCTTGAACTTTCATCTGAATATTCTAAATATTTTTTCTGCATTTGGGAACGTAAATTCTGTATTCCTAATTATTGATTTACAAAAGAGAGAGGGGGAGAGATGGGGATAAAGAGGGAAGGAGAGGGAGAGGAAGAGAGAGAGAGAGATCAGAAAAATATGTTGAACTAAAAAACCATTCAAAAAGTTACTTTTCTTCATAAAATAATTAGTTTCGACGAGAGAGACAATGCAACTGATAATTACATAGCCTCGTCGCTTTTGATTTTCAAAAAAGACAAATAGAATTTTGTGTTCCTTTAATGAGCGCAAACACAAAAACTAAAGCATAGTGTTAATATCAGATATAACATCTGTCAAACAAGAGTTAATTATCAAGCAAATCTTACGAATAAGAAGATAAGAACATTCCGTTGGGCAAAAATATCTTCTTGGGTCATCATGAATATTTCCTCAGTGCGTGGATAATCCCTCATCTGTTATATTATTTATATAAGATATATCTCATGAAGTATGACGAAGTTCTGATAACTGATCCTCTTGTAAGTTTCTAAAAATAAGAACCAATCATTTTATTTAGATTTGCTAATTATTTGTATTATATTTCACATTTATTTTGTGTTATTTACCGAAAAAATATATTTTATCTATATTTAAATGAGTTACAAGAGTTTTGTTATTATAATTGAACTGTTCAAATAAAAAAATAATTCTTTATATTATTAAAAAGTGCAATATATTATTTTTTAAGTATGTAACCAGTAATTCAGTAAAAGCTGTACATTACAACGAAATCTATTCTTACTAATAATAAATCTTGGATTAAGAATAACACGGATAATTTTGATGTTCACATTTGGATATACGCTTCTGAACAAATAGTTAACCTGATAGGTAATGATATATTAGACATTCTAGGAAGAATCATAGACCTCAAGCAAGTAGGCTTATAAAGGATGACGGTCACATCTTCATACAAGATTGTAATGGCCCACAAAGAGAATAATTACATAGAAGAATTATAAGAGCCTTCAAATTACTCGGATTTGAAATTGAAATATTATCTAACCTTAAAATAGTTGATTCTCTTGACATTTCCTTTAATTTATCTAATGATACTTTTAAAGCATTTATAGAAGATAAATAAACACCTACTTACATTAATATCACTCCAACCACCTCAGGTCTTATCAAACACTAGCAAAACAAAACCACCCTTCGGGCGGTGTAAAAGTAAACTTTTGAAAAATATAGCCTATGGGAGTGGAAGTTAAAATTCCATGTTAGAGGGGTAGTATCCAAGTAAAATTAATAAATCAATTAAAGTAATAAAAAACAACAATGCCAAAATATTTTTTTAATTCTTCCTTTTATTTTAATAGATAAATCTGTAGAGAGAAGATGATAAAAAAATCTTCCTTTTATTTTGATAAATAAAACACCGAATGATAATAAAAAAAAACACTCTTCCTTTTTATCGTAATAAAATTTATTAAAATAAAAGGAAGGGTGTTTTTTTTAATTATCATTCAGTGTTTTATTTATCAAATAGATAATACACTACACTGAATAATAAAAATACAGTTTTTAAACAAAATTTATCTTTTTCAGCGTAAAAGATGTAAACAAAAAATAAGTTGGTAGGTTTATGTTTTTTCAAAGTTTAAAAAAAGGTGTTACAGTTACATTAGTAAAAGTTTGCAAATACAAAATTAAAATATATTGAGCAAAAGTTATAAATACATTTCTTTAATTGATCAGTAAAAGAAAAACTTGGAAAAAAAAATAAAAAAAAAATAAAAAACAAAGAATAAATAAACAAAACATTTCCGTCTACGTCCATGACACATTCTAGAAGTCAAATCCGAAAGAAATATATCTCCGCAAAAAACTTATTTTCCTTCCTTAAATAAAATAAAACTTTTAATAAATCTAAACTGAAAGAATTGAAGAATAAATTAAATAACAAACTCACATGACAATAACATTTTTTTAATCAATTACTTACCTAAAATGCATCAACTGAGTTCTTGAAAACAATGTTTTGTTTTGAAAATATCTTTGTTAAATTACTTAATTCTCCAAAATTTTATTAAAATTGAACGAATGTTAGTTTAAAAATTCGTCCATAACTTGAAATCTATCACTATTTTCCATAAATTGCTTTCAAACGTCAACAAATATTTAGTTTAGTCAAGTGTAATGAATATATTAACAGGTACATAAGAATAGAGGGGTCATTTTTCGTTTTTACACCACTTTTTTTTTTAAATAAACAAACCGATATATGCGAAGAAAAAAGATTTAAAAATAGATATTTTTACACAATTCTACAAATTGTATTTTAATTGAATGAATGAGTAAAAAAAATACTTTTTATTATCTTATATAACTTAATAGCTCTATTATCTTAAAAGTTTATGTTTTCGTTACCGTAAATTTTGTCCGTATCTGTTTCCGTTAGCAGATACGGACAAAATCTCACAGATAAGAATTTAAGGTAATATATGAATAAGTGGCAATATTTTATTTATAGATAAATTTCTCGCAAAACTTTATAAATTAGATAATTATAGATACAAACCAAAATAAAAATAACTATGTAAAAATGTATATAACTAAACATGCATTTATTGAAAGATTCGTTAAAAATTGCCTAGACCATGGGATATTACAACGCCAATTTCATAGTGTATATAAACCAATGTTCTTATTTAAATTTTATGAGTAAGCTATATTGATTATAAATTAGGTTCTTATTGATAAATGCTTTAAATTATTGTGGGAACTGTGACGTAAGCTGTGACGTAGTTTCGGCTTCAGACAGAAATGCAATCTATCTCCATTAGAGATATAGATATATCAAATGCGGTTTACATATGAATTAATAGATTATCTTCTAACAAGAAATTGTCGATAAAAATTATAGGTTTTATAAGGAGCGCCTAGAATAATATGGCGAGGATGCAAGGAACAACTTATACACGTAACTGCATTTTTTAAAATTCTACTGCGCCTGAAATCTTCAAAAGTGGATGTAACCTTTGCCTGGAGAAAAAAGAACCATTATTATATAAAAATAAATCTACTAGTCATTCATTGAATAAAGAAAATGAATCAATATTTATGTGCCTCCATAAAATAGCTTTAAACTTTTATGAAAAAGAGTATTCTATTTTATTTTTTATTTTATTTTAAGGGCAATTTTGAGAGAATTATTTAGGTTCCTTTATATCTTTTGAAATTTTTGACAACTTTTTAAATAAACAATTTTTTTTTTTTAAATCTTTTTAAATAGATATTTTGAAAAAGTTTTTAATGTGATAATTTTAGTAACTTTGTTGAATAATTCTGAATTATTGATATATTTTGATATAGGAGCTACACACTGCCAGAAATGTTAGATACAAATTTCTAACACAAATCTTCTTGCTTTCAATTTTTCCTGTTTTTATATTAGATATTTTATTTTATTTTTATTTCACTTATTCTATTTATTTTCTAATCTCTATTATATTCTTAAATTATATATTTTTTAATTTTTAATTTTTTGTGTTTTTTAAATGAAGAAGAGTCCACAGCAAAATGAGGGATTGTTTTTTCTCCATTATGTGCAAGGTTATCTGGAGAGACTGACCAGTTGAAATAAATTCATTCATAATAAACAAATGACGGTTTACTGAGTTTTTCACTTATATGGAAGTGAAATATATATATATATATATATATATATATATATATATATATATATATATATATATATATATATCACTTCCATATAAGTGAAATATATATATATATATGTGTGTATGCGCGTGTGTATGTGTACACTTAACTTTAGCTTTGATAAAGTCAAATTCAAAATAATCAAAAGAGGAATGATACGGTACTAAAGTGCTTCAGTCACATCATTGTGGTAAGAAACAGTTAACCGGATAAAGGAAAACTAATCAAAATAAAAAAAAAAGCAGAGAAAATCTTTCTTGAAGGGAAAAAGAAAGTGGAAAGAAAATACGTACAGAACCGCTGATAATAATGTTTAAATCTCCTTTTAATCCGAATAGTCAAATGGAAAGCGTCATCATTTTAGCCGGAAGTGAAAAGAGAGAGTCGCCGTTGAGTGACACAATAAAGAAGTCAATCAAAAGAAATCAAATACACCTAGACGTGGCGAAATGTCGCGAGAATTCTTTAACGACGAGATGTTGCAAGAACTCCTTAACGACAAGATGGCCTATTTTGAAGTTTCACCCCTTCTGCTTAGTATTACATTATCCAGTAGAGCGATCGGGCCTTTAATTTAATTTCCTGACTGAACCTGTTTCAATAAAAACGGAACGTTGCCACTTCCTCAATAACTTTCAGCTCGAGGCTGGCTCATAACAATGGCGAGAGCCATTGATTGACGCCGTCTCGATATCGTCTGAACTGACAATACAGTTTGCGATTTGTGCGTGCCACCAATTGACAAACCCCGACGTCTTCTGCCATTACGTCCGACACAGTAATAGCTTTATAGGAACACGGTCGAGTTAATATCGTCACGATCGTCAGTGAGGCACCACTAAAAGTCTCAAGTTCAATTGATTTATTTAGACTCCAAAATGGATCACGCCCAAATAATCAAGTGTTACTGATATTCACAATTGGTACAACGTTTGGCACGAAGCGAGAATCGAACTCACTTCACTAACAATGTTTCATGTAGAAAGCAGACATGTTTATTACTAACCATTATTTAATCTGACAGAGGAATACTAATGCAATATCAATCTCAATCGAATGTACACTAAGTGTAATCGAAATAAGACAACAGATTCCTGATCAATGTTTTACATAAAAGCATTTATGTTTGATATTAGATATGAATTTATCTGCCAATGGGACTCAAATATGATGCAATCATCTTAATAGAATTGGAACTAGCTTATTAACCATTTCCATAGGTAAAAGCAACATAGTTGGATTATTATTGATATTTAATAAACTTAGTCTATTATGGCACAGAATCACAAGCAGTAAATATTCAGCAGAGATCTAGCACGTGAGTACTGATGCAATAAACTAATTTATCAAATACTCCGTCAGAGCAGGGTACCATTTTTTTAGTGAATTGCATGTATGAATTAGAATACTAAACATCATACTTAGATATAAAAGTTTGGATCAAAAAGTCCGTAGCTTGTATGTTTTATTGATGTTTCTGTGTTATTTACTAAAATTTCGTTTGGATATTAAACGTTAGATGGCATTAGAAAAGCTTAGTTCTGATTGGTTTATTATCGTAGTCATATCAGGCCATTCTTTTAATTACCAAATTTATATTATTTTCATTTATTGATTTTAACAATGAAAATAAAAATACGCAATTTTTCTGCATATTATACAATTTTCATAATTAAAAGTTAGCTGTTTCTCTTTGCATCTAGAACTCAGATCAAGAAACATTTTGAATGTAACTGATAATTTCAGATACCATGTGACAGGGTCTAGCCAATGAATGAATGCCAAGACGATTTTAACTTTCAAGTAATTGTTTCATTCGGGATTTAAACTTGACCCGATACCTGATAATCACACCTACACACTTTACGAGGAAGATGAATGAAAACCCAGTAAAATATTACCAGTTAGTGACATATTAAGGCTATTTGGTGTAAGGTTTAGTTTATTTGGTTTGGTTTATTTGTTTAACGGCATATCAACCGTTATCAACCGTTATTTAATACCAAAACCATCATTGCTAGTAGTATGATAGGGTCTATACATTTCGTCCGAAAGTGAACATATTAACGTGAATGGAGTTTGAACTCGCTTACAAGGGTATCACATTCCAACACGTTAACCACAACGCCACCAGGACTCCTCTCACTTTCAGGCATATAATGGCAAATAGAATGTAATCCTATAAAGTGAGCACTTTTGGAGCAAACATTGTCGGGAAAATAGACATCTACATTTAAACAGAGAACAGGAAAAGTAAAATAAAACATATTTTTTATGTAAATAGAAATAAGCGTATGTGCTAGATTTCACTAAGAAGGCATAAAACACTAAAAACTATAAATTTAAATTTCTTTATGAAAAGAACCTGAATGAAAACTATTTATTGATGCATCTAAAAATATTTCAATGTCCTGTATCTATTTTAATTACTGTCTCTCATTCCAACATTCTAAAAACATTCCCTTTTCTAATAAAACGCATTATGCTTACATGTTCAACATTAATTATCGTTATTTATAATGACATTTATAAATTTTGTTCGTTAACTTTGTAGTGACGGTGTCAAACAGAAAGATACTTTATTGGAATAAAATAAATCTCGGCAGTTTGTCAAGTGTGTCAAAACTAATTATTTCGGCCTCTCTGATTTGTAGAAACCTTGATTTTCTTCCATTCGAGTCTGGAAGAAATTGAAATACAGCAGTAATCAAATTTTACACAATATTGGTGTTATCAATACAAAGATCGTACGTGGTGTTAGAACTAATAAATCTTTCTGATTTGTTTCATCAACAAATTTTGACCAATTTGTATTTTTGACTTACCGAGTATTTCCATTTGCTTTGATTTATATTCTTATCTGTGTTTTCCATTATTTTGCCGCTTTTTATAATTTTTTCTCCAAGTATTTTAATATAAAAAATATATTTGGAAAAATCTTTTTGTTCTCGCTAGGCCATCTACTGCATTTTAACTTATGCGTTTTACGGACTTCTTCAGTGCTATCTATCAGTCATTCATTCATTCATTAATAAGAGTGATTCTTCAAATTAATAATTGAGATATAGGCACTAATGATTCCTGCAGAAAGAGATAATGCCCTGTCGACATGGATTATGATACGCAGACTGTATCCCCTGCCGGGTGGTAAGACTCTAGGTAATTCATGTCAAATCATCCAGAAAAAAGGAAAATTGTTACCCACCACCTTCAATTTTCAATTTTTTCTGAAATTTTTTCCAGGTGTGGACTCTATTAACATTAGACAATCCCTAAAATCTGAGCTTCCAATTCCCAAAATTGGCGGAATTATGTCGATTTTTAGCTTTCCAAATTTGGTAGGGTTGCCGAAAAATGGCGACTTTTGGTAACCTATTTTTGTCTGTAAAATGAGTTCTAAAGCTTTCCTACTCCTAAAAATTGGTTTATAAAAGCATTTTTGCCCAGGGAATCCACAAATGCTATCAGAAATAATTGAAGTCAACTAATTTAAGTTATTGATGATTTTTTTTTATTTTTCCCTAGCAAGATTAATATCTTGATGTGGCACAGCATATATGACAATTTTTTCTATTATTGTTTCACATATATTAAACATAATCTGTACCAAAAAGATAATTTGATATTTGCTAAAAAGCTACAACATCAGTTAAAATTTTGCAAATCAGAAATCATTAATAACTTAAAATTGGTTAACGTTGATAGCATTTCTGGATTCATTGGGCTAAAATGCTTTTATAAACTATTTTTTAGGATTAGGGAAGCTCTAGAACTAATTTTACAGACAAAAATATCGATTACAAAATTCGCATTTTTCGCGACCATCCACCCAAATTCAGAGAGTTATGTCAATTTTTTTGAATCAACATAACTCCGCCAATATTTGAAATTGCAAAATTATGGGGATTGGCTATCTTTAAGATAGTCCACAACTGAACAAAATTTAAGAAAAATTAAAGTGCAAAATTTTAACATATTTTTGCGAAATATTGTAGCTTCGGTTCTGAGCAAATATCAAACTATTTTTTTGGTATTAATAATATTCAATATATGTGAAATGATAATTGAAGACATTATTGTCGTAGATGTTGTGCCACATCGGGATATTGATATTGATATGAAAAAATCAGAAATAACTTCACATTGGTTGACTTTAAAACTTTCTTGAGAGCATTTTTTTATTCCTTGGGCAAAAAATAGTTTTATAAACCAATTTTTAGTAGTAGGGAAGCTCCTAGAACTCATTTTACTGACAAAAATAGGTTACAAAAAGTCACCATTTTTGTGAACCCCCTCAAATTTGGAAAGCTAAAAATCGACGTAACTCCGCCAATGATTGGAATTGGAAGTTCAAATTTTGGCGATGGCTAACTTTAACATAATCCACACTAGGACAAAATTTCAGAAGAATTGAGGGGTTGTGTGACATGGCCTGGAGTATTTGTCATGGAATTACCCCCCCCCCCGTGTCCTGAGTGCGACACTAAACTGCATCTGATAGTGTGACTCCAGTTCTGGAATCACCCCTTCTGTGGAGTACCCCTTCGTATCCATTACTCTCAGACCTATTCTGACCTGTTAGTGCCACAGCTATGATTTAAATAAATATGCTTGAAAATATATTATTATGAGAGGAATACTTGATACCATATAAATGTAAATTATATTTATTAATTGAAACTTAATTATTACTTTAAACTATATAAATGTGTGCAAACAATGATAATGTTTACTTGATAGCTTTTTAGAATTCAGATTGGAAATCCGTTTTTAATCAGTTTTTTTTAGATATGCATACTGTACATTTACACATACTGTACGTATATATGCATTCAGGCTAATATTGTGTAACTTATGTCTTCTTTTTTAGTTATTATGCAATAAATATTATATATATATAGCTATATATCAAGACGGATTTTGGCAGTTAAGCGTAGCCAACACGTCTCAATCAACAGCCAGTAGTCCAATGGCCAGTAGTGCACTGGCAGTCAGCATATCATCTAAGAAAACACATTTCTAACTCTCTGCGGTACTATGAATTGTTTACATTGTGTCACACAAGTATATTTATTCCGTCAATGTTCTTTATCTATCCTGTTTTATCTGTAATAAGCTACTGCAACTGTTGAAATAAGCACGTATATACTCTGTATATACTAAAATGAGACTATTTAAAAGACAGAAAATTAGATGTGATAGAGCAAAACTGTTATAAATTTGAATTCAGCACAACCAAATTAGTAAAAAACACCTATCACATTCTTGCCTCAGACAAAAAATATTTTTTGTAAACCAGTTTAATTAAATCGAAATACTTGGAACCATATAATTATTAGAATTAGATACAATATAACTTTGTAAAAATTATTTCTATTTGATATAATATAACTGGGCAAAATATCTTGAGAAACAACTACAGAGAAAATGTAAATATAAACGTAATTTCCAAATCTGTAGACTTTATAATAACACTAGACGGATTGAGACGGCGTTGAAATCAATCAATCAGATAATCAGAAAGTGATATGGTTAGCATATCAGATTGTTTTACTACTATAGAATTACTATACACCATCAAAGAAAAATACGTCCAACAACGTCTGTACAATTTTTTATTTATTTATATGATACGTATGGTGTAATTGTTATCATCGGAAGAAATGGAGTTGGCAACGTGAGTTCAAATCTTAAACGAGGTTAGTTGCGTTTCACTTTGCCTTGGGAAAGGCTGGAATTCATATTTGCCCCCATAAATTATAGGTGAATTGGCAGACTATGTTCTGTAGCTTCGGTAAAGTAACAAATCAATGAAAATAAATTCAAATCACATGAGGGCTCGGATAAATATATATAATAGGTTAGATATCAGAATGAAGCAGACCCCTTCAAATGAAAAGACAAAGATTTTGTGAAATAACAATTTGAGATTTCACAATATCATGCTGAACATATTTGAAAAGAAAAATTGATCGTATAAGCCTCTTTGGGATAATATGGAATATGGAGATAAAGTTTCTCGTCTGACAATGTTTATAGTAAATGAAGCCGCTTGTATTTTATTTTTACAAAAGTCTGCATAAACCAGAATAGTATATATTTGATTTCGATGGCGTGTACCTACAACATGTCTTCATCAAACAACATTCTCAAAATACACGTCATTCAATTTCAGTCACACATCACAAAGAAATTTTTAAAAATGATGAAAAAACAATTGACCAAGTTTACACTAAAAACCACGTGACTAATAAGCGCATGTCATAGTGATGCATCTTTCATCGTAAAACGGGCATACACACATACAAAAACACTTGTACGCACTAAGCCGCATATACAAACATATACAAACGTGTGTATATATATATATATATATATATATATATATATATATCTTTTCAGGAAGTCAACGCCCAAGTTAGCTGTCAGGATTTGGACTTGCGACCAAGTGAAGTGGCGATTATGCTGACGGAACAGACTGGATTGGAGGCATTCCACTGCCCAATATTGTTGGTCACAAGAAAATAGAAAGTTAAGATTTCACCGTTGACAGAATGCGATAAACAACTGACCAAATCCATGTTCCGTTCACCCGTTATAGTTAGAATCGGTTTGATTTAGGCTGAATGGCTAACATGGTTGGATTATGAGAAACTGTTATCAATAAAAACTGTCGAACAATTTTATTCTCGGTGTTGTTTTGGTCCATTTTCTTTGTGAATCTGACTCGTGGCAATTTGAGTTTTGACCAACCCTGGTGGTCGATATGGATTCATTTAAAATTAAACACAACGTGGGGAAGAGATATAAGCTTACCGGCGAGACTGTTGAATTTGTACCTTTGTACTATTTTTCAACATTCATCCGAGAAAAAAAATCCCCAAGAGTTTCATCAACTTTTAATAAAAAGTCAATCCTGAAACAGACGACTTTTGTCCATTTTTGTATAGCAATAAATAATGTTACAGTGGAAATGCATTTGTATAACGGTTATCGTCGTACGCAATGGAATTGGTGACCTAAGTACAAATAATACAAGACTGTTTGCATTTCACTTCTTGCTAATGACCTTGAAAAAACATAAATCCACGTGTTCTCATCCAAGCAATGGGTAAATAATAGGGTGAACTGGGTTCTTTAACCTAAGTTAGGTAACCAGTCTTGGAGAAAATAAACAATTAAAACGAGCTGTTTAAATGGCGGAGGAATTGGGTAAATACGTACATTACAGTGGCTGAAATCGCATGTAATAAAAAGTTAAATGTCTGTCTGGGGCAATATTGATATTACCACATATGTTCAATTATTTGATATATGTAGCCAGATTCGTTTTCTAGAGAAGTAAGTATATTTCATGATTTTTGTTAAATAGGTTCAGAATTAAAGATAGAATGAAATCACTCCTACAGGTGAAGAAATAATTGGCTGAAACGTAGCCATAAAAAAGACCAGCGAAATTTTAACCCATCTTTGAATATAAGATACTATTTAGCATTCATTGCATCCATTTCTTTATTCTTGGAAAGGCCAAAGACATAGGCAGTGTGTGATCGGATTGCAGTAACCGGTAATATTTGAATAATTCCGTGTTATAGAGAGGAAAATCACTGCGCAGATATGCGTAGCGTGTATCACTTTGTTAACGACCCACACTGATCTTTGATCCATAATGGGAAGTTTTTCAAAATCTCAGCTGAGAGTCACGTATCGAGACGAGTGAATATTGTCGATTGATGGAATGGGCCTAATTTATGGCCTAAAACCATGGAATAAAAATAAACGTCAGTAAGTGACAGTCAACAGCACGCAATAGACTCGCTGTAGTTTACAAGTTAAAAGAGAACCTATCTATAAAAGGGCTGATGCTTTTACTTAATTTTCATACAGCTAAACAGAGTTGGATGGCCGCCAGTTTTGTTTTGGATATGGAAAAAATATAACCTAATGCCTTCATGTTTCGTAATATTATATAATCAAAAAAGCATTTGCGAAATTATTCTATTCCGATACCACTTTCTCTATCATCAGCAGGAGTATTTTTTCTCTGTTACTCGTGCATATATATTATCTATCTATCTATCTATCTATCTATCTATCTATATCTATATATATATTATATATATAATATATATATATATATATATATATATATTTATATACCCATTATCTCTTTCTCTCTCTCTCTCTCTCTCTATATATTATATATATATATATATATATTATATATGTGTGTGTGTGTGTGTGTGTGTGTGTGTGTGTGTGTAGAATTAAACAAAAGACATCTCCTGTTTAACAAATTTTATTTTTGATCTTTTCGAGTTTTCTGGCCAACTTTTTAATATTTGGGTGGAATTTGTGGATATTCCACACAGGTCCCGAGTACTTTCGGCACTTCGAAGTGCCATCATCATGGGTGATGTGTTCCAGTCTTTTTTTTAGATTATATTAATGTGGAGGAGGCTGGAAGAGAAGAATTGAAGAGAAAGCTGTTATAGGCATTTTAAAATGTGTGTACTGCATTGGAAATTAATTTTGTTTAAGGATGGTTTGTATTGTTTTATGTATAGAGCTTCTAGTATTTGGAGTTTTTGTTTATTTTTTCTTTGTGCAGAATGTGTGTATTTTCCGTTAGAATATTTCGGTAATTAGAGTGGGGGCATGAACGTAATTTTAGGTGTTGTGAAATGGAGCTATTATCTGTTAAATGAAGGGTTATAAAATGAAAATACATACATTGGATTCACCTCAACCACATTGTCACGTTGTCTAACCCTTCATTTAACAGAGGGGTAAGACACGCCCACAAAAGTGTAGGACACTAAACTACATCCGTTGAGGAAACTTAATCTTATAGGTCAATGAGTATGGAGTCACTTCTTCATTTACCTTACTTTCAAGTCCAAGTCAGGTTTGGTATAGTAATTTATTTAGAGTCCCAGATCTGTTCGTAAATTATTTGTATTAGATAGGAATAGTGACACCATATAACTGTGACCAAAGAAATTATATTTATTAAATAGAATTATTAATGTTAGAATTAATGTTAAATCGGAATACTTGAATCATTTAATTGTGTGAAAATTATTTTTATTAGTTGAGAATAGTTGATATCATATAACTGTGTGTGAACAAATGATTCTAGACAAATAGAAGTGTAATTTTTATTATATACAATGAAACATTGAGAATGAAGTGATTCAGAGCTGCGAAAGAAAAGAAAGTAAAAAAAATAATAGAATGAAAGAAAGAAAGAAAGAAAGAAAGAAAGAAAGAAAAGAACGATAGAAGGATGAAACAAACTGAAGAACAAATGAAGGAAGAAAGTAATATTAATAGGAGGTGCGAGAGAGAGGAATTTTAATCTGATTTTTTTATCCACTCTATGAATGTCTTCCATGAAGTGAAACAAGGTGATTGACGCTGTTGATTTTTGTTCATTTCAAACTACATACGATTTGTACGCCAAAACTTGTAAAATAAATTTTAGGCAAAAAGAAATCTAAAACTTACAATTCTCTCATTTAAAGCCATCCAATTTGCAACGGAATGGTAATTTTTCTTTCTGCTGAACGTATTTTAATGATTCAAAATGTAAATGATGATAAAACTTTTCACTCTTTTCTAGATATTAATATTATCATGGATCGCTGTTAATAGTCTTAGAAGTGAGACATCATCAAAAATAGGTGAGTGGCGTTGGTCAATTTCTAATTTCAAACATGTGAGTCATTCCATGTCAAATACTCCAGGCCATGCCACAAAACCCCTTCAATTTTTCTGAAATCTTGTCCAATTGTGAAATATAATAAAGTTAGCCAATCCCCAAAATTTGAGCTTCCAATACCAAACATTGGCGGAGTTATGTCGATTTTTAGCTCTCGAAATTTGAGGAGGGTCGCGAAAAATGGCGACTTTTTGTAACCTGTTTTTGTCTGTAAAATGAGTTCTAGAGCTTCCCTATTCATAAAAATAGTTTATAAAAGCATTTTCCAAACCAAAACTGCTATCAAAAAGTCTTAAAATCAACCAGTTTTAAGTTATTGATGATTTCTGATTTTTTCATAGCAAGATCAATATCCCAATGTGGACTGCGTCTACGATAATGATTTTTTGTATTATTTTTTCACATATATTGAACATCATTTATACCAAAAAGATAGTTTGATATTTTCTCAGAACCGAAGCTATAATATTTTGCAAAAATTTGTTAAAATTATGCACTTCAATTTTTCTGAAATTTTGTACAGGTATGGAGTATCTTAATGTTAGCCAATCCCTAAAATTTGAGTTTCTAATTTCAAAAATTGGCGGAGTTATTTTGATTATAAAAATCGACATAACTCTCTAAATTTTGATGGGGGTAGACAAAAATGGCGAATTTTGTAATCGATTTTTTTTCTGTAAAATGTGTTCTAGAGCTTCCCTACTCCGAGAATTTGGTTCATAAAACCATTTTAGCCAAGGAATTCAAAAATTCTATCAAAAAGTCTTAAAGTTAACTAATTTTAAGTTATTAATGATTTCATATTTGCAAAATTTTAACTGTTGTAGCTTCGGTTCTGACCAAATATCAAACTATCTTTTTGGTACAAATAATGTTCAATATATGTGAAATAATAATAGAAGAAAAATTGTCATATATGCAGTGCCACATCCTCTTGCTAGGAAAAAAATCAGAAATCATCAATAACTTAAGTGTGGTTGATTTTAAAACCTTTTGAGAGCATTGTTGGATTTCATGGGCAAAAATGCTTTTATAAACCAATTTTTAGGAGTAAGGAAACTCTAGAACTCATTTTACAGACAAAAATAGATTACAAAAAGTCGCTATTTTTTGCCAACACCACTAAATTTCGAGAGGTAAAATTCGACGTAACTCCGACAATTTTAAGAATTGGACACTCAAATTTTGGGGATCGTCTAATGTTAACATAGTCCACACCTGGGAGAAAAACTCAGAAAAATTGAAGGTGGTGGTGAGAATTTTATTTTTTCTGGATGATTTGACATGGAATTGCCCATGTGCAAGTTAGACAATTGCAGCTGCCTCAGCCTTCAAGTAGAAAACATATTCACTTTTTTTATAATTGAAGACATGTTTCCGTGTACAGGGTAAATTATGCTTTAAAGATATAGCTAATATTGTATAGAAACGTTGGAATAAATACTCTCAATGCGCTATATCTTATAAACATAGAGTTTGGATATTTTTTATTGTATTTTCCCTCCGCACTTTTACTTAACCGTGTTATGAATGTGTGTCTGCAATATGATCATTAGAGCGATATTGATATGCAAGTACTAGATCTATTTGGGAGGATATGAGAGTGACAGCAAATGAAAGTGCGGGTGACACAGCCTGCGGTAAGAAAACACAACTTTCAACAACAGAATAATTGAAAAATCAAGTAAAGGTAAAGGAAAAGAAATGTAAATTGTTAATTCTATCTAAACATATGAAATACTAAATATCGTGATGTGCAAAGCAGATCGATTTTCCTCAGATCGATCATAAGTAGGTTTGACTTGTTTGAAATTGTGAACTGAAAAGTCTTTATTGCTCTTGAGAGATCGTGACCAGACGTAGACACAGGAAAGACGCACGACAGGCCAATGCAAATATGGTTAGACATAATCTATAAAAAAAATATTTTTTAAATATTTAAAAAATGTTAAGCAGCTTGTTGTGTCTTGGACAATGATCGAATCAATTTAGCTTGTATTCATGCTACAGAAGCATAGGCAGAATTTTTTTGTCTGATGATTTTAAAAATCTGTTACAAATTTGCAAGGTAAACTTATATAGGCTTCCTATAAAATCAAATATTGTCTCTTTTAAAAGACTCTCAATATAAAAGACATTATAAACATGTATATGGGTGTTAAATTGAATCTCATGGTAGTATTAGTTTAATTATAATTTCTCTTATGATGAATTATCCTTTAATTCTCTATATATACAAGGTGTGTCCAAAATGTATCGAGATTTTTGTACTTTTTGACACACCTTGTATTCTGAAAAAATAACATTCCATTCATTGTTCATTTCTATTTTTTATGCCACACCTATGTGTGTGTATACTTCGGCAGCATTTTTTCTTTTAGACATGTTCTGTTAAACGCCACAGACAATTCAAGTCTGAGGAGTTTTTTATGGTCCTTTCAATTTTCCTAGGGATCTTTTTTCGTGTTTGGGTGGAGAAGTTGTAATAGTCCACCAAATCCTTGTTTTTTTCGAGCGCTTTCGGCTGGTTTATCAGCCATCATCAGGTGGGAAAACGATGTTAAGTTTCAAGTGCTCGTTTTTATAGAAGAACGAGTAGTAGCTTAAGAGTGGTGGTGGTAGTTAGTACGAAAAATGGATTAATGGGTTTTTGAGGGGGATACAGAATTGTGAGGAAGGGAGGGGGAATGGTTAGAGTGGGATTTTTTTGGAGGACGTGTTTACTGGTTTGAAAGTTTTATTTGTTTAAGGTAGGTTTTTTTTAATTTGATATAGAGTGCTTCCATTATTTGCAGTTTTTGTTTGTTTTTTTCTTTATGGAGTGTGAGTGTGTTTTCTGTTAAAATTTTTCTGTAGGTTGAGGGGGGGCATGAATGTGTCTTTAAGTATTGACTAATGGAGCTGGTGTCAGATAAGTGCATTGTTAAACGGGGGATAATGTGGTCGTCGTATGGCCAATATATGTATTGCTGATATTGGAGAAGCAATCTCCTATGGGACATGTAAACTCATATACAACATTGGTCTCATTTAGACGAGTGGTTTTAGGAGATGAATTATTGAAAGTGACAAGGTTCGCGGTTTTGAATTTTTATAATAGATGATAAGTTTTAATTTACGGTTAGTATCAATGGAGGCAACATTATTTCGAATTAATTTTTTTAGGATGATTTCATCAAGTTTGTAGTTTTTATGCATTTGATTACAATAGTATTATTTTGGAAGGAGCTATTATGTTTGCTATTGGTTTCGTTGTGGTTAATGTTATAGAATTTTGTCGTCGACAAATGGTTGGGGAATTCGTTGTTGATAAGTGTTTGCTTAATGTTTTTAAGTTCAGAAAAAAATATTGTCCTTGAAGAAGAAGTAAGTTTTGCCCGGTTTATTAGGTTTTTAATGATAGTTTTTTTTTATTGTTCAGGGCATTCGCTCTTGTAGTTAATAATGCAGGAATTGAAAGATGTGGGTTTTTATAAGGATAGGTAGTGAAAGTGTTATTGTTGGAGTGAATCATAACGTCGAGAAAAGGGAGTTTATTGTTTGTGTTAAGTTCATAGGTGAAGTTTAATAAATAAATACCATAATAACCATAAACCAGCCGAAAGCGCTCGAAAAAAACAAGGATTTGGTGGACTATTACAACTTCTCCACCCAAACACGAAAAAGATAGCTAGGAAAATTGAAAGGACCATAAAAAAACTCCTCAGACTTGAATTGTCTGTGGCGTTACAGAACATATATATATATATATATATATATATATATATATATATATATATATATATATACTAGCAAATATATGCACCCTCCGGGTGCAAGTATTTAAGTTTTAATATAATAAAATATCATGTTAAATTAGAAAGGCTAATGAAACTGAATAAGAATTCAGATAAAAATATTTGGAACAGAGAGGGTATAATCGGAAAATAGAACAACTTTGAAACTAACTGTTCCACCATTTTCCTTACTCCGTCTTTCAGTGGTAAATTTCCCTAATTTAACTATTTAGTTAAAATAGGAAGAAAAGAATAAAATTACAGTTATTTCTTATGTTAATAGATTTTGTTTAGATTTATCCCGAGATTTTTGCTCATATATTTATTAAGATAAAACCAAACAATTAGAAATCAATAATACTAAAGCATATATTTATTAAAAATCAAATTTTTAAAGATCAATATGCAAATTAGCCTTCCCATTCACACTGTAAACCGCTATTTCGTTGTATATAAATATAATTGCATGTTATTAGTGTGTAGATATTGTTAACAGTCTTAATGATGTAAAACAATTTTACTAATAATTGAGGTTTAAATAAAAATAAAATCATGGAGAATGTGTGTAAATAACAAAGGGAATTGTGACTTGTGTAGTTTCGGTTACAGACAGACAAACCCACAATTTCCATTATAATAAGATATATGAGGAGTGAATGATTTGAATAAATCCGACAAAATGTGGTTGAGAATAGAGGAAAGTGTGGATATAACAACACAGAGAGTTGAATTCAGTTAATATTTCGCCTCATTGTATGAAGCTTTTTCAAAACTTTATTAACATAAGTGCTTGTACATTTCTGCTTTTATAATGAAAACGTAAATGGGTGAGGGTGAGGAGGGGATAGGTATGTAGGGCATGGTGTTTTTTATGGAGTCAGTCGGTTGACTATAGAAGAGAAGTTGATATTTGGAGTGTGGGTTAAATGTGTTGTCTGATGTGTATCAGGTGACGGGGATATATTTTGCTTGAAAATATTTTAGAGTAAAGTTCTTAAAGATTTTGTTAAGATAAATGTATTTGTGTGATTAGGAGTTAATTGGGTAAGGGAGGGACATGGGGAGAGTATAAGAGGAACGGGTGGGGGTATTTTTGTATGAGGGAAGTGCATTGCCTTTGAAGAAATTTGATTGTCGGGGTAGGTTAGTATAGTAGGTCGTTGGATAGTGATTGTAGGTCATGTCACCAGGATGATGACTGTAGGCAGAGTAGTTTTGGAAGATCCAGGGGCGGACATTTTTTATCCGTTTTCGAATTCGATTTTGTTCTCGTGAGTTTATGATTTTTGCAATAGCTGTGTCAATGTTAAAGATACTTTTTTGACACACATTGTATATGGGAAAATAGTTATTGGCTGTTTTATTAGTATGATAAAAATGATGATCAGAAACAAAAAGATGAATATTGATTTCTAAATCTTATTTATTTACCGATATTTCGAGGTGTTCCCTCTTTATCAACAGTTAGTGATAGACTGACTGTCATTTCCTTGTCCGTTGTATTTTAAGGTTATGTGGTGTTTTGTATAGCCTGGTGGATGATATCTGTCTTTGATGTTGTTCTTTGTGGCGCCCCCTATTTCTGTGGAATTTACTCTGAGATGGAAGTGACTGGAGTGGAGGCTGGGGAGATGTGAGTTTTATTATGGCCTTGTAGGTTAGTAGAGGATGACTTCTTGTGTGGCAGAGATATGTTGAAGTATGTGTATGCTTTTAAATTACCTAGATCTGTGTTTAAACCTTGTGCGTGTGAACAAACATGTACTATTCATTGTTTATATTTTTGTTTGCACTTTTGCGTTGACGTAAAGTTGTGATCTATAAGGATGCATTTTATGTTTTTGAATATATACCCTGGTTTGTTGAAGTTTTTCGCTATAGGAGTGTATTGACACCCTTGTCGAATGGTTAGTTGCGTTGTTAACGCAAGGCTGTTTGGGTCCCTCCTAGATATCCGCTGACATTGCATTTGTTGCAGAATATGTAGTAGATTATGGGATTGGATCTTGATGTTGCTGTGTGTTACTGTGAATGGGGAGTATGTTACTAGATGTTTACATACTAAACATATCAGTTTGTTGCATGTGTAGACAAAGGTTCACACTAAAAGCCAAGAAACAGACGTTATCGCTCAGAGACTATTACAGATGTGGACTACACGGATAACCTATATTTTTTCGCAAATACGCCTGCATAAGCAGGATCTCTGCTACATAGCCTAGGGTAGCAGAAATGCACTAGCTTTATGCGAACTCAGATAAAACGGATTTCATGCTTTAAACAAGATGGAGACATCTCCTCACTGGATAGTAAACCTCTGAAAGTAGTAGTAGTAGTAGTAGTAGTAGTAGTAGTAGTAGTAGTAGTAAGAAGAAGAAGAAGAAGAAGAAGAAGAAGAAGAAGAAGAAGAAGAAGAAGAAGAAGAAGAAGAAGAAGAAGAAGAAGAAGAAGAAGAAAATTTGTTCAACATCTTACTGGCTAAAAACCAAAAGTACTTCTAACTAACCACTGTATTGGAAACTTTAGTGTCAACCAATAAAAAAAAACAATAAAGACGGATTTGCCAATTAACACAACTCATATGTTCAAGAAGTTTGAACAATGAATATAAAAATCTATATATTAGATAACATTGTGAAGATGAACTACAGATAAAATCTCGTGAGTTAGTTTTATATATATTTGAAGGATGTATCCGTAAAATAATACATAATACGTTATGTGTATATTTCTATTTTCCTCTTTCTCAAACCAATACATGTTGAGAAATAGGATATGCAACATAAAAATTGATTAATCATGTAGACAAAGAAAAATATGCATAAATATGTGAATAGATAAATCAATGAAAAATGCAAACGAAAGAGAAAAAAATATCCAATAAGATTTCCTATCGGTTTTCACAAAGTTTTTCTGACCAATCATCAAAGTGTAAACTTTATCAACCAAACAAAACGAGTCAAGGTTTCTCAACCAATTAACAAAGACCTTTCATTTAAGAAATGTGACAAAGATAACAAAAACAAAATTCTGATGACATTTTGAATAGAAGGAAAATGTCTTTTTTTCAGTCCCAATTAAGAGTTCTTAACTCGTTAACTGCCGAAAATAGAAACTAGTGAAATCAGTATCATAAGATCTAAATAGCTGCAGATCATTTAAGTAAACTGTGCAACAAAATAATAACAGTTCATTAGATCTTCTAGACTTTTCTCTTCCGAGATTTGCGATCAAGAATTTGACTTTACGATCAAATCACACTTAAATCACCAAGTGGGAGATCACTTAGTAAAATAAGTACCAAAAGCAATTTGAAGATGAAATACCAAACTAAGCAAAGAAAATTGACGCTTATGACACTGATGACCACGTAATATGAGACAGATATACACTATTAAATCGATCCTGTCAATATATGACTGATTGTTTGGGATACAATCATCGTGCAGATGTTGTTAGGAAACTATGGCTAAAGAATATATTTGACGAATTGGTTCCTCAATTGGTACGTTACTTGTAAGCTTATATAAACTTAAGCTAGATTAGATAAAACTTATATATTATTTGTGGTCGAGATAATTGCGTGTTTCTTACTGGTGATAGCAGTTTTTATTGGATCCGAATAAAAAAAATCAGGATTTTGAATCTGCAAGGCGAGAACTAATCTCCAACATAAATAGGCGGAACACAATCTTTCTTATTATCATCGTTTTTTATATTTTTTCAGATCAGATCAATGTGAGTAAATATCCACTTGAAAATTGAACATAACTAAATTTGAAAGTCAACAGTTCGTAAATATTGCAATTCAGAATTGTTTGTTCAGCATTAGATGAGTAAACTATTTGTAATAGGATGCCCTCCCGAAAAAAAACCTCGAATGTCCCCACCTTACGGATGCCTCCATGAGCCCACATTCATGTCTGAAAAATAGCTGAATTATAAAATGTAATGCGTTATGCACAGTTATATCCAGTTATAATACAACATTTTTGGGCAACAGCGATGTAGAAATGGGGATTCCCCGGTCGCAATTGTGGCAGCCCGTGAATGTAAATTTCTATTGGCACTAATACCAGCCCCTCGGTTAGTATGCCTCAAATATTGTTATTAGATCCGACCTTTAATGCATAAATATCTAAATGAATACACATAGTCATGTTAGTTGTGTAGAAAATATAGTATACTTCACGTAATACCTCTTTTTTGTTAATTTCAAATATTTTTCATCACAACTATTTAAACCATCATTGTATACCCGTTAAAAGAGTAAATTAAAATAAAAGAAACCTCATCCAGGTATTTGTACAGTTTTCCGATTTCTTTCATTTTCACTTTGTAAGCAAGATAACAGATTTTTTTTTTTTTAACACTAGGACGGATTTTCTGACTGGGATTGGGTGATCCGTTTGTATCTGAAAGTCCTTGAAAATAAAACATATAAATTATTTGGAACTTTGAGATACAAACGGATCACCCAATTATGACCAGAAGAATAATTAAAAACATCCATACCAAAAAGCTACTAAAATCTGGTAAAATACTTAGGAAACTCAAGTCTCCACAGGCCTCAAGGACTAT
Source organism: Doryteuthis pealeii (assembly GCA_023376005.1). NCBI lineage: Eukaryota > Metazoa > Mollusca > Cephalopoda > Myopsida > Loliginidae > Doryteuthis > Doryteuthis pealeii. The sequence goes on from CM042155.1 coordinate 102,123,094, forward strand.
TCCCTCACACTTCACTGAAAACCATCAGTTAGAGCTAGTGTGAAAAACTAAAAAAAAAAATAATAATACGAGACGTGGATCTATTAGATAGAAAATGTCAGAAACTAAAAAGATATGATGCATACAATTTTGGAAATGAAGGTCACTGTTTTTTATGTATCTAATTCTTCATAACTATATATATATATATATATATATATATATATATATATATATATATATATATATATATATATATAAGGATGGCGATAAATATATTTCTCATGGGAAAACAATAAAAAATTAAAAATCTTTTCATATAACCATTTCTATTCAGGAAACACATAAATCACATAATAAGCGAATGTAATTAACTGGCGCCAATGAAATACAATAGTATTCATTACTGTGTAGGAAAGGCCACTCACTGGGAATTGTGCAAGAGACTAAATTTTAGCCATGCTGACAAATGTCATATACACAAACCAGAACCTTTCCTACAAAATGAGACGCAAAACATTCTTGGAGGCTTTGAAATAAAACGGATTACCAAATCCAAATTGGTAATTCAGATTACCAAATTAGAAAACAAACCTAGTTTTAATTAGCAAGAAGAAGAAAAGAAGAAAAGAAATTACCATCCCATAGATTTTGTTGTTCTTGTGGAACATAGAATATAAATAAAAGAAATCGAAAAGACAGAAAAATAGCTGGGTCTGACCAAGACAGCTAAAAAATCTGTGGAACATGGTGAAGGTGATACTAATTGTAGTCAGAACTTTTATAACGATCGACAGATACCTTTAAAAGAGTCTAGGGGAAGTAGAGATTAGAGGAATAATGGACAACCAGGCCAGAGAACTATTAAAATCAGCTAGACACTTAGAGGAGTCCTGGATATTTGAGGGGATGTGCTGTCATTCATATTTCGGGGAAAATCATCATTTAAAACTGGTTAAAAACATACTGACAAGCAGAAATACATCAAAAAAAATTTTTAAACAGAAACGGAAAGAAAAACAATTATATGAGTAGAAGACATGGACATGGCTATAAGGGGGAAACCTCAAGAGAAAAACTGAATCTCTTATAATTGCAGTCCAAGAAAATGCTATGAGAACAAATTATATAAAGGAAAAAATAGATGAGACGCAACAGAATAGTAAGTGTTGAATGTGTGGAACGGAGACGAGGTGGTTAATCATATAATAAGCAAATGCAGAAAACTAGCTCAAAAGAGTACAAGACTAGACACGACCGGGTGGGAAAGGTGTAAGAATTGTGGTAATTGTGCGAGGAATTCAATTTTCACCATGCTACTAAATGGTATATGCACAAACCAGAATCTGTCTAGGGGCGCATAAAATTCTTTGAGAATTTGAGATACGGACGGATCACCAAATCCCGGCTAGGAGGCCAAATCTAGAAAAAGACATGTCATCTCGTGAATTTTGCCATCCCGGTGGATCAGATTGATGGTGAAAGAAAACAAAAAGACAAATACTTGGACCTAGCTAGAGAGATGATAAAACTGTGGAATGTGAAGGCAAAGGTTGTGTCAATTGTAATTTGGGCCCTTAGAATGGTTCCCAAGATTTTGGAAAAGATTCTGGAAGAATTAAAAATCCGAAGTAGAATGGAGACCATTCAAACAACATCTCTATTAAGATGAGCTGGAATAACCAGAAGAATCCTGAAGATTTGAGGAAACTTGCTGTCACTCAGCCTCCAGTGAACCGCCAACTAAGGTGGGTGTGAAAAACCTTAATAATAATAATAATAATAATAATAATAATAATAATGATAATAATAATAATAATAAAACATTTCACAAAATTATATAGTCAAGTATTCCATTCTAACAATAATAATTTGCACACACGTCTATGGTTTCACGTATTTCAAACAATTACATGATTTCAAGTAACTACTACTGCTAATAAGTTTCCGGAAACAAATGTAGCTTCAAGTAAAAATTCATAATGCATATAATTTGCATACAGTTATATGGTTTCAAGTAAACCTCTATCATACTAATATTTTCAAATATATCATCTGGAACTATATATGATACATAGAAGGTACTGACATTTTGGGTCAGAGTGAACCTGGAAGTAATCTCAATAAATTGGTGCCCGTAGATAAAAACCTATTGGAAGACCCGTTTTGATTTTGTTGTGTTGGGAGTAATAGGTTTCTACCAATGGGCAGAATACAGACACATTGAAAACTTCCTCACAACTTTAAGATACCCTAGAAAAGCCCTCAAAATACACTCAACTACGAAAGCAAAAATACTGCGGCCACCAGCACCCCTCCCCCTCCACCCACAGACCTTTAACCCGATCAAACAACGTATACAACAAACCACGCGATGACAAACTAACCAGATTATAAATAAGAATCATGCAAACTACTTCCCAAACCATTAGAAATCTTACCAATTCCTCCAAAGGCAAAGACACCCCCAACATTTCCAACGCAGGCAATTACACCATTCCATGCAACGATTATGATAAAGCTATATCGGTGAAACACAATGAAACCATGACAAACGTATCTATGATGACAAAGGATCGATAAAGACAAATGACACTCAAAACACTCTATTCATACACATAGCAAACTTCAATCATACATTCAACTTCAACCACGCATCACTACTCAAACCCATACATAGTAAGAGCTTACGCCGTCCATGCGAATCAGCGGTCATAGTGAATTCAAAAATTCTAAGACAGAGGCCAGGCTTATTCCACCTGGCAACAGCCATCGCAAAAATCGTAACCCAAGAGAACAAAATCAAAATAGACAATGGATAAAAATTTTAGAAAATAAATAAAAAAATCACATAATCTCTAAAATACATCAAAACAAAAAAATCCAATCCCCTAGTTTCACAACCTATATAGACACCTAGTCGCTACACACAAACTCCTACCAGACTATCAATTACTATGATGGCAACGATATGAACCTCCTCCAAACCATGCCAAGATGAGAAATAAAAACCCTTCTTTTTTTCTTCCCCTTTCCTCACACCTTACAACGCATGCGCCTTCCCTCTTTTCTCTTCATTTTCCCTCACACCTCACCACGCCTCCACCATCCCCTACTCATCTGCCCCTGCAAATTACCTTTTTTCAGTATAAAAGCAGTTGTCTTCAAAATAAATTTGACAAAGCTTCGTTACATACCGTGATGAAAATTTAATTTTTAAAACACACACACACACACGCGCGCATATATATATATATATATATATATATATATATATATATATATATATTTTCTCCAAGCGTTTTGTTAAAGTCCAGTTAGTACTACTGTACGATTCGTACAGTAGTACTGATACGTCTAGAGCTGGTAAGAATTCTCGTTTTATCTTATCAGAGATCAGATTTCCTGATGATCAATAACCTTTTTTAGCAGTACATGCCTATCCTATGCGTATATTAACATTTTACAACATTTTAGTAATTGGGATACTACTACTCATAGTAGTTTACCTCCTTTCAAAGAAATAAAAAAAGTTCTCTATTGTATAATCAATTCCATTAAAATGATTATTATCATTTTACGTATAAATCCTTCAAATAATCAACTCCCTTAAAATGATTTCGAAAGGGCTGCAACGGTGTCCGATGCTGTAAAATTCATTTATATGCACAGAAAAAGGTACTTTCTTATCATATATTATCAACATCCTTTCATATAAATAAAAGAATGAGATGTTTAGACAAAATTGGTTATGATAACATTTAGAAATATCCCTCAGTCCTAAATAATTCATTCAAAGACGCGTTATAATGATGGGCTAACGATTTACCACTGTAATAAACAATATAGTGCTTATATAGATAAATACGTTTTCTTACAACGAAAGGAAACTAAATTAATAGTTCTTATTTTTTAAGGTAGCGTAGTTTTCTTTGCATTAATGTAATAAATTCAGACGGATGTTTATTGAACATAAAATGACATTATAATTTCTGTCAAGAAAAGAAAACGAACGGACGAAATAAAAGAGAAAGGAATGTAAACACTTCATTCCAATATTTTATTCATATCTCTAAGCAATGCAGATGCCTTTGCCTTCAGGGAAACTATTTCTATGAATAATGGAAACTTATCGATCTTAACATTTGACAGTTATGCATCTTTTATGACGTTAACTTCGATCTTGGCAAAAAAATCATTTGTTCTGTCAACAAAATATTCTGTCAACAAATTTACAGAAAAAAAAGTTGTTTGTTTGTTTGATTGTTGTTTTCTTTTTCTTTTCTTTTCTTTTGAGGGTGTTTCAATTTAACTTTGAATTTGATAAAACTTGTCTATATTTTTTTATTATTAAGAAACCAATTAACCCTCAACAAAGGATTTCCTTCTCAGTCTGTCTTTCATTAAATAGCAAAATAACCTTTTCGTGTGGATAGTTTTTGGTATGACATGGAACTCGATGAGACAACCAAACATCTGAGAATGTGGTTTTTAAACAGATTGTTTAGAAAAAAATAATTAATTGGAAGCTTTAAAAAATAGGGGATAAGTTGTATGTGAAAGATTGATGGAATTAATATAAGTAACCCTGGATATGTAAACCAGTTCGCGGAATGTATTCAAATTCATGAATGATAATTATTGAATAATACACAACATCTTATATCCATACATATATACACACACAAACAAATACATCGATCAATACTTGAACTATTGAACGGATTTGATTTGCAGATACTTCTTCGTTTTCTCTAAATTAAATGAAAAGTTGAAGGGTTGTCATTATTAGGTGTGGATTATTAATTAATTAGTCAAATTTACAGAATGTCAACCATTATTTAATGCAGAATTCATTTAGATTTTTTTATTTATATATTCATACATTTTAGTCTTTTATTTATTTTTTCATTATATGATTTCGTGGTTTGCAAGTATTAATATGTAATCTCAAGTAACTAATTATAATGACGATTTGTGAATAATTATTGCATCAGGTAACCATTCTTAACACAAAAAATTACTAACAGTTATATGGTTTCAAGTAATTATAACTATTTCATAATAATTTGTTTTCACATAGTTATATTTCATATCTCCGATCGTCAGGTGAGCTGAATTATTACACTGCCTTATATTTAATTGTTAAAAAAAGTTATTGTTACAGTGATAAACGTTGTTATATTTTAATATTGCTTTGCATTTTTCTATTGAGTACGGGTTATCATTTAAAGTTTTATCATCTAATATATAAAGGAGAGATTTTGGTATGTACGTGTCGACATATAACTCCAAAACGGAGATCACTCAAATCTTAAATCTTCTATTAATATTCTACTAATATTCTTCTAACTAAGAAACACGCCAAATTTGATTATTCATTTTTACTGATTAAGGGGTGTAATTAATTAATTAAGCCAAAATCACCCAATTTGCAGAACTGTCCGTATACCAGCCCCTGCTAATAATAAAACATTGTCTCTGCCTGCTTATTGTTACAGCGATATCAGCAGCGTAATTTTGATTTTAATGAATTATTTTTGCAGTTTAAGCCGTTCAGCTCGGAATTTATCATCTATTTATTGTCTAACCTTTAACATTTTTATATTGTTAGAAAGGAAAGAAATTAATCTTTCTAAATATGTAATTTGTATGAGTTTTTATCAATTGAATAATTTTTTACAGCGAATTGAAAAATTTAATAAATGGCGTCGGATAGCTACGCTGCCTTTTATTATCGCGATACAAGCAGTGCAGTCTATGCCAGTCAGCTCGGAAACTCACGCCTATTTATGGTCCAATCTTTCAAATATTTATATCTTTAGAAATAAGATGGAATAGTCTTTCTGAATATGTAATTTGTATGTGTTTTTATAGATTAAATTATTTTTACAGCGAGTTTAGAAAATGCCACGTATAGCCGATAAATAGCCGATAATACGAATAAGGTTTTTTTCCAGACTTAATTTGTCCATATTCTTAAATTTTACAGTACACTCATTTTAATTTTAATTTTTGTAATGCATAAAAATTGTAGAAAATCAAAATTTACGCTTTACGGTTACATTATTAAAAAAATATTTTAATTGTAAATAAAAATATCATGAAAATCAGTTTACGGTTACATATTTGTATAAATTAAACTAACATTTTGATTCGAATAAAAGGACTTTTAATTCTTTAATTTATTTATTAATTTTCATTGTTAGAGTTTTAAAGGGTTAGAAATAACAATAAAATTGACGAATGTCCTTAGAAACTGTTTTTTGGGGGAGGCGAGGGGTCCGTTAATTAATTATTTTCTAAAACCACGATTAAAAAAATCAAAAAATACGGACAAAATCCGGTGTTTTAATTTTTAGTTAAAGGCCCGACTGGATTTAAGTAGTATGTGTACTCAACAATTAATTGTGAGACGAAATTTATTTCAAGTATTTCCGACAATATCCAGTTATTGGAACATTTCACGAATTTTTTTTATATGTAAGTACGAAAAATTGTAAGCACCCTTTGTTTATCAAAATGACATGATTCGGAGGTAAATGACCCGAAAAGTTGATATCCCATAAAACAAAGCAACAACCAACATTTAAATTATTATTTAAAATACAATTTAAAATATTCCTCAGAATTTGTCTTACAAATTAAATTTTAAGTTTTATGATTTTACTCTTTATTATGACAATAATCATCGAACAATGTTTATATAAACAATCTATTTATAAGTCAATAAACATCGCTGAGAAAGTTATCTCTTTTAGTTTATAGTGCAACTTTTCAGTTCTTAAAAATTGGCATGTTTGAATATCAGAAAAGTCTTAATTTTTTAGAGAACTACTGAAAACGTTGGCGGACCTGACCATCTGCACCCCCCCCACTCATCTAAATTTTTTCCTTCAATGGATTATTATCGATTACACACCAATCTATGAGATTGTAAAAAAAATTCTTAAAAGTTCTTTATTTTTTTAGTTTTCAGTGGTGCTCATTTCCCCGTATAAGTTTATAATAAATCGATCCCCCATATCGGAATCGATCTACCTTAATAGTTGGGCTTAACTTGCACAAAGGTGTCAAAATTAAGGTGACCCAGAAAAAACAGAACCCACAAATTTTGTAATAAAACTTTGTACACAAATTTTGTAATAAAACATTTTAATAATTTTAACTATGGGGATCTAGGGTTTAGGGTTAGTGTTGGGGTTTAGGATTAGTTTAATGGGAAAATGAATAAATAATTTGGGTTCTGTTTTTTCTGGGTCAGCCTGTATACCGTTGGCCCAGAAAAAAAGAACCCACAAATTTTGTAATAAAACTGTTAATTTTAACTAGGGGGGTTTAGGGTTAGGGGTTAGGGTTGGGGGTTAGGGTTAGAGTTAGGGGTTGGGGTTAGGGTAGGGTTGGGGTTTAAGGTTAGTTTAATGGGAAAATAAATAAATAATTTGTGTTCCGTTCGAGCGGTTCCGATATGGGGGATCGATTTACTATAAACTTATACGAGGAAATGAGCACCCGCGCAAACTAAAAAATAAAGAACTTTTAATAACTTTTTTTTTACAATCTGATAGATTGGTGTGTAATCGATAATGATACACTGAAGGAAAAATATAGATGGGTGTGGGGTCCATATGATCAGGTCTACCAAAACGTTTTTAAACAATGTGTTTTTAAAATACTATCTTAAGTTTAAGCAAAAATAGATATTGCAATACAAAGAATTTAAATTTTCGATTCTCAGCTTCTTTTTAAACTCAACTTGCAATTAAGAACTAGGTGTGAATTGTTGGCATGTACAAAGAATTGTGGAAAAATTAGAATTGTTTCAAAACAAGTTTATGGTTACTTTTTCATTTGAATAAAATGGTGACATCTTTTAACTACTAATATGAACACAATTTTAATTCTGAGCTTCTGTTATTATTAGAGTTTCTTAAGGGATAAAAGTAAAAAATACAATAAAATTGACAAATACTTATTCATAGATTGATCGCAGCAGATTTTTGGCAATTTTTTTTTTGTGAAGGGAGTTAAAATTGTTTTGTAAAAACAAGGATTTTTCAACAAATTGGGTATACTTACAAGAACGTGTATTACATTAAGTAACAATATTTTTGTTCATCTTATTTTTCCTTTCCTTACATGTGTCTAATTCGGTTATAATTTAAGTATATATTACATTGTTAAGTTTTTCAGTTCTATTAGGTACATGTGATGTTACAAAATTTACAAAAAAAAAAAAAAAAAAAGACAAATATACAAGCGAATACTTTCAATTTGTTGTATAGTAATATGTGATAATTTTAAACTATAAAACAGAAAATAAAAATCCTGAAATATACAAATTCTCAAAGATTTTAGTTTCAAGAATTATTTTCCTCTTACCCCCTCTCTAACTACTGTCTTTCACTTTCTCACTCACTGTTGTTCCAAATTTCATCTTAGTCCGGTCATGGACCGGGGTCTTTAGCTAGTTACCATATATATATATATATATATATATATATATATATATATATATATATATATATATATATTGAGACTTTCTTCTTTAAATAAATAAATAAAAACATATTATTACAATTGTAATTTACATTTTTAAATAGGGTTTTAAAAATGTCATTGCTATTATAAGATATACCACAAGTGTGCTAGGTTTGAAAATTGCATGTCACCAAGCGCTGTTGATTTTATGTCATCAGTAATATATATATATATATATATATATATATATATATATATATATATATATATATATAAGGAAGGAAGAACTCAACACCGTAATTCCATAATAAATTTATTTCGACCAAAATTAGGGCCTATATAAATCTGAGTTGATTTAATATAGCTCCCCAAAATTCAATCTCATCAGATGGGGATCAATCTACTTATGAAATTGCACTTCTCAAAAAACAAAAAGTAGAATTTAAAAAATAAATTCAAACAAAAACAAAAAAATAAATTTTTTAACCTTATTTCACTACGCCTGAGCGAGGTTTATTTTTATAGTAAAAAAAAAACAGTAGATAAAAGTAGATACAATATTTAAGATTTAACTTAGATCATATTTTATTCTGAAATCCCCATCAGACTACCTGCGCAGATTGAGTCGGCACCGTGCATAACACGACTTACCACCGTCGTGGCTTTGGCCGATCTGACTAAAATCTCTTTCTAATCTAAACCGTTATTCTTGCTTACCTTTTTGAGATTCTGTCAAGTAATAATTCGAATAAATATTGTATCTACTTTTGTCTACTGTTACGGGTTTTAAGTGTGAATTAGCTTATATTTAAATTAGAGATGACAAAAATCAACTGAAAGGTTTGATAACTTTTGCAGTTGTGAAATAAAAGAATTATCATTGATTATTAAATAAAGAAGTAAATAGGTTATATATTTAAATTTAAACTAATGAGTGATTAGAAAAAATAGTTAATAGTATAAAAATTCATCAATTTTTAATTTCATAAAACTTTTATATCCATGTAAAAAATAAATAAATGAAATAAATCATGTGAAAAATAAAAGGTAATATTTATATTGCTAATATTAGTAATACTATTAATCATAAACTAGACTGACCTTAACTTTAAGAGGACCTTAAATTTAGGAGTTAATTATATATAATGATAAACACTAATTATTATTTAAGATATATGCATATTTAGATATTATTTCTAAGAGTGTTCTCCTAGAACTTATTAACTTCAGAAATAAGGTAGATTATGTAAATAGTTGATTAAAGATGGAATTTACTCAGGGTGTGAATATTCTTATATTACTTCAAATAGTGTCTACATTGGACTTAGCAATATTCTGAAATAAGAAAGAATATAATACAGTGATAACGGTTGGAATATATTTTCATGCTTGGTCAGGGTTTCCAATGTCTTCATCAGATTGATACCCAGAATTGCATGTATGGTTTCGGAGCTAAATCAATGAGCACTCATTCTGGGTGCCCTAGCGGCATAAAACTTATTATAACACAAGATATTGGGAAAAAACTGATACATTAAGTGATATAAGTTATTAGTAATTTCTATAATCTAATGCGCGAATTTATCAGTCTCCAGTATTATATATATATATATATATATATATATATATATATATATATGTGTGTGTGTGTGTGTGTGTGTGTGTGTGTGTGTGTGTGTGTGTGTGTGTGTGTGTGTGTGAAACTACCTACAGAGGGGATATGTTTATACTAGTCAATGTCTGTATAGAACCAACCACACTTTTTGAATGAGCTGTTAAGAGAACAATGACACACCAATGTACCACAGATTTTCCAGGACAATACTCCTCAAATTTTAAAATCAGTGTTTTTCTCCCTCAACAAAAGGTGTCCTAGACACAGCTTGAAAGATCGGTCTGTCCTTTTATTTTTCCAATCGGTGGAAGTGGGGTAGAGATGGATTCATACTTTTCCACAGGGCAATAGCTCAAAGTGAACTACAAACAACCAATTTCCAGGATTTGAAACCGGCTTGTTGAATCCATTTCATAATGACATTAAGTGTTTCACGATATAAATGTTTGTGTGTATATGCGCGCGCACACTCACACACACACACACACACACATACATACACACACACACACACACTCATATATATGTGTGTTTTTGTGTGTGTGAGTGGATGTGCATGTGTAGGTGTATGCATATATATATATATATGTATGTGTGTGTGTGTGTGTGTGTGTGTGTGTGTGTGTGTGTGTGTGTGTTATGGGGAAGGAAGAAACATCGAAATGTATTTGAAGTTAAAATGCAAGAGATTCTCTCTAAATTGGACATTTTAATTACAATATGTCCGACCTGTCAGAGTAAACTGTTTAACGCCGGCCTTAAGAAATTCTTTGTTTAGCAAGCGTCAATTGTTCTTTAATTAACCACGCAACCGAACTGATAGTTTCAACACAAAGATATTCATTTTCATTCCACACGCAATGTGGATATTTTAGGTTTTATTTTTTGTTAAATCATCTGTCAGGTTTTTTCGAAATGTTTTTCGAAATGTTTTCAGTCGACAATTCTTTCTTCCTTTGGCATTTTATCTTGACTTGATACAAAAAAATAAATCCTCACTGTTATTCATTATACTGTCTCCAGTAACTGTGTATAATTGATTTCGTCTAATTTTCTGCTGCCATTTTTAAAAAACTGTATACATGTTTTTGTTTCACATAGGATAATGCAACGCTGTTTGAATCAAAAAGCTTGTGTCACTTAATAGGCGTCACGTAAGAGCTATTAAATCTTAATTATTCAAATCAAAATGATTGGTAAAGGTGTGTGCACCAGCGATAATTTCAATACAGCAAAACGATCCCCTGTTAACTAAGTTAAACGTGTTACTGCACAAAGACGAAATATCTACCTGTTCTAAATTCGTACATGTAGTGAGAATCGATTGGGTTTGTTTAATAACATTCAATACGTAATGGGTTATCTAATGCCGAAATGTGATTAATTTCTAAATACTTGATTACAATTATAACTGTATTTTCAACGTTCTATTTATTTATTTTTTTCATGGAACTTTTTGTCTTCAGTAATTTGTTAAATGATATCAATTATTCCGATATAATACAAATAATTTGTACCTAGTTATTTGGTTTGATTTATTTATTTAAGCGGATATGGGTTATTTAATGCTGGAATTTGATTAATTTCTAAATTCTCTTTTGCATTTGTTTGTTCATTATCGTTGGTTTCCATTTAATTATGATTTCACGTATTCCTATCCAATATTAATAACTTTCAAAAGTGTCAATTCCACCCATAATAAGTTATATCACTTAGAATGTCGAAATTTGATTTATTTGTAAATGTTTAATTACAATCATATATATTTATATTTTAAGTTTTCGATTGCAATATTTTTTACTCATTCTTTACTTGACTCTTACCATTATTGTATATACTACTAATTACTTCTATCTATCACAAGTATCTTATATGCAATTATATTGTTTAAAGTAATTTTCTTATCTAATAATAATTTCTTTGCACACAAATAGATGATTTCAAGTATTCCTATAAAACACCAATGATTTACAAGGTATTGTATAGTTTCAGGTAAATAATAATTATAACAATCCTTTGTAAACCACTATAAGTTCAAGTAACTATTTCAAACACAAATAATTTTCACACAATTATATGGAATCAATCATTCCTATATAATACGAAAAATTTTCAAACAGATGTGTGTGGTCGATAAATGGGACCCTAACAGGCACTACCACTACAGATCATAGTAAACCTAGGAGTAATGGCAATAAGGTAGTATACACCCCCCACCCTCCAGGACTCCAAAATCGGAAACTCACCACCAGATGCATTTTAGTGTTATACGGTAGCATTTCAACTCAAAAATTGATAAAATCCAAGTATATTAAAAAGTTCCCGCCCAAGACAAAGTCAAGGTTAATTTTTAAAAAGAAGGTAGATTACTAATAAAAAGCCATTATAAAAATTGACGAAATACATTTTTACAATATATTTATTTATTTATTTTTTGTCAAAAACCGAATCTCCGGAGTTCATTATTTGATAATTAGAAAAAGTATTAGCATCGCTGGATTTTATTTAAAAGTTCCATCGGTCTATTTAAAGTCTGTCTCATTGAAAATATTTTAAATGCTTCAACCCACAGATTTGTTTATTTGTTGTTTTCCTTTCAAATGAACACGTGTATTTTAAGCAGATGTCTGGCTCAAAATTATGTCGACGGTCTCTGTCCTTTTTAGTTATCTTCTGCGAGCAAACAAATAAAATAGTAATTTATATATATATATATATATATATATATATATATATATATATTATATATATATATGCGGAGAGAATACACGTAGAATAATGACACCGATATAGATCTAGGTACAGTATATGCATAACTTTGATAGTCTCTTTATTTTGGTAGCCGTCCACGTATTAATCTGCGTATGAAATCATTTAATTTAATACAATCATGTAACATATAAGTTTAAAAATGTAATCGTATGTAAATTAAAACATGCATTCAGGGTGATACAATCTTGTATTCTGTCAGTTAACACACACACAAGTTCACGCATGCACATTACTAAAAACGCCCCCCCCCACACACACACACACATTGTGGAATGTGGATGCTTGTGTGTGTAAGTGTTCTTTGATCCTAATATGTAGTGGTCTGTTAGTGCTGCCTATGTAGAATTGGTTGCATTTTTTGCATTGTGTGTGTTATACCACATTCACTTCATGGCACAGACCTGTGCCGCGGATAGGGCAGTTCTCTAGTGTGCAATTAGTGGTGTTCTTATGTCGGTTTTTGGAGAGTTGTCTCCGAAGTGAAGGTCCGTCATGGGCAAGTTGTATGTCTAGGCCCTACTTCCGGATCGCCCTGTCGTTATACTCTCGTTGAAGTGTGGTAACTTTAGGAAGCAGGTATTAGAAGTGACATGGCCTTTTGGGCCTTCTGTTTGCTTGTCGTTTTGTGACTGAAGTGGGGTAACCATTCGCCTTCACTATGGACATGAAGTGTGTGGTGTGTGTGATCTGGTCCTACCTCTTGCTGCATGTGCACCGGATACGGGTAAGTCCATTCCTTATGTATCCAGTCTTTACACCAAGGGGGGGGGTGCCGATTTGTGGTGGATGAACAAGTCTCTGCTGGTCGGTTTTTTGTAGAACTCGGTGTGGATTTCACCGTTGTATAGTATTTAAACCCGGAAATCCAGCAGTGATAATGCTCCTGTGCAATCAGGGTGCTCTATGGTGAAATGTATGTTGTTGTCTATGTTGTTGAATGTTATTGCGATTTTGTTGTCTTCTTCACGGGAAGATGTGAGGATGAGTATATCATCTATATATCTGGTGACGAAGGCGCAAGAGCAGCAATAGTTAAGTGCTTGGCGCTCAAGCCTGTCCATGTAGGTGATAGCCAGCAAGCCCGATAGGTTGGATCCCATCGGCAGGCCCTTTATCTATTAGTATGTTCGTTCGTGAAACGTGAAGTACGTGTTGTTTACGATGATGGATAGAAGTTGGTGTATGTCTGATGAGGTGAGGTTGTAGCAGTACAGGCCGGATGAGGTTATGCGTTCAGTCACCAGGTCGACCGCTGGTCGAGCTGGCACTGGTGTGTACAAAGAGGTAACGTCCATGCTAAATGCATATTTGTTGTTTACTTGGTTGTGTTTGTTGTAGTTTGTGAATGACTTCGTCAGAGCTGTTGACATGTCATGGGAGGGTCGCTAAGATTGGCTTAAGTATTTTTGAAAGGAGCCATGATATTTTATATAATGGTCCTTCCACACTGGAGACTATTGGTCTAATTTGTGATGTTGAATTGGTTTTGTGAGTTTTTATCAGATAGTAAAATCTTGGTAGGGTGCTGTTTTTACTGGTGAAGTTGTTTTTGTATTTGTATTTGTTGGGGAGTTTTCTACTTTAATTATATTTTTTTTAAAAAGGAAAGGAACAGACACACAGACACACAGACATAAGCGCGCACACACACACGTACACATACACTTACACACACGCAAACACACACATAAACAAGCACCCCCCCAACACACACAGAATTTGGAAGACATGAGACAGAACAAATGAACAGCCACTAGCAACATCTTTAGTTTTAGTAATCTTCTGTAGAAGGGATTTTGATCCCGAAATATTAAGAACACCACAGTTACCTTCTTTTTTCTTTACGCTTGCATTGTGATAGCCTTCAAAACCAACCAACAAACCAATATAAACACAATGCTTCAAGCAAATTACAAAACCCTTATATATATATGCGCGTGCGTGTGAGTGTGTGTGTCTGTCTGTCTGTCTGAGAGTGTTTTAAGACACGTAGGAGCAATGATTTCTTCTGCTATGGTTTGACTTTGTTTTAGTTTTTATTTACTTGTATTATTTTTTTCTTGTTATATTTTCACGTTATTTATTCTTCTTTCTGTTTTATGCTGTTTTGTGTTGAGGGGATCTTCATCCCAGAACTTATTCTTTTTTCACTTTTCGAACATGAATCTGATATTGCTCCAGATTTTGTATTTAGTTCTCCTCTTCAACTGCTTGTCCACCAAAACTCTACTACATTTACCCATTTCTCGGTAAAAAAAAGAAAGATATTTATTCGTTACTTTCCATTAGAGCATGCGTTGTCTGGTCGACAACGCTGAATCTAATATGCCCTGCACTGAGAGTAATCGGTCAAAATTCATTATTACGTCTTTAGCATTATTTTCGCGTCAACATTTTGACTGGAGCAAATTTCAAATCAAAAGTTATTATTTCAAAGACATCGATATAAAAATGTATAATCTATTACAGATAGAATACTTATCGATCATTTTGATGTTTCAAATAATGCGGACAATGATTGATCTAACTTTGAATCAGAAAAAATAACAATGGTAGATTAGCTTTCTTTGAGATGTGGTGAGTTTGTGTAGACGCAAATCACATTTCAGTCAGGTTTTTTGTTTTCTCTCCAATTAACATTTATAACGTTATAGTTTAGTAAATTCACAGCTGTTATTAAAATATTTGTCTTATTCTTTGCTAATAAATATATGATTTTCTTTTCTACATTATACATATGTATTACGCTGATGATTTAAAATATTATGACTAGCAATATGTAGTAAGAATAATTGCTACTATCTCGTACAAATCATGCGAATCATGTTTATTTAAGCAAATAAGACGTTTTGTGTAGTTTTGATTTGTTTGATTTTGCAGACAAGAAGAATCATTTGACTGATAAAAGCTAGAAAGGTATGACCAGAAATGTAGAGCAGAACTCTCTGTATGGTGCTTATGTTCAGATGTCATGAGTTTCTATTTGCGGGGCCTGAGGAGAAAAACATTACCAAACCACGTGAAGTAGGTCCCAAATCAAGATTTTTCGTTTTGGATAGGTATTTTATTTATCTTATACATTTTTGTTGTTGTTGCTGTCGTCGTCGTCGCCGTCGTCGTCGTCGTCGTCGTCGTCGCAGTAGTAGGAGTAGTAGTGTCGCGATTCTTTGAACATCATTTTACGATCACTTATTTAGCAGCGTGAGTCATGGGGATAAATTGAAAGATTTGAAATCCCATCATGTATCATTGTCTTTCTGGGAAAGCAGCATAATAAATCTTCAGAAAACAATGTAGTTATATTATTTATCTGCTCATAACCCTAATATGTCACCTTGCTTTTTTTACTAATTCATTACACTAATATAATAGTCTCCAAGTTTCATAAAGTATAATCGACCATAAGAAATTCAGTGAAAGCTGGTATCTTTATAACATTGTTGAACCACTTTAGTTTGATATTTTAATGTACGTTTAAATATGTTGTTTGTTTTATTTTATTTTAAGGATGCACGATACTTTTAGAATTGAGAAACTCTGCCGTAAATATCATATAACTTTAAGAAATATGACCAAATTCCTAATATACGAACCTTTGTTGTATATTGAGATTTATACTCATAGAACTATCTATCGACAGTAGCCAACAAAGTGTCTACCTGTGTGTCAGAAATGCACCTTATATAATTAGAAGAAAATCGATTGGTTTAATGAATATTGCCTTTTCCGGGATAAGCAGGATAGAAAGGTATGTATGTAGTTATATTGTGGAAGCTCTAGTACCGAGATATGTTGTGGGAAAACCACAAATTAGAGGAGGCAGTGTTATGATTTGCTGGAAAATCCTGCTTCCTGGAATGTGTGTTATCACCTTCCACCAACTTTCTTGTCAAGTCTATGGGCATCTCATGTGGTGTAATGGTTAGCAAGGTAGATTTGCAGACCATTGTTAGTGAGTTCGATTCTCACTGGGTGCCCCATACTTCTGGCCTTGTGTCATATCTAAGCTAAGCTTAGTAAATAACTATATGAAAGAAAATCTCAACAACCCTGACACTGGATCACAAAGAAATCCTTCAGAGGTCAAATATATTGCAAGGTTTACGCTTTTTTCACGACCTATGTTAAAATAATTTATATCATATTCTGTCAACGAGGGCAGTTTGTATTTTCAGTTGATTTGCTTTTTCAATTTTCTTCTTGTATCAGGATAGGATCAACCAAAAAATAAAGCAAGTTTGATACTTCGAATGGCACATAAGTGATGGGATTATTTTGAGTTTTTGTTAAACTCGTTGTGGGAACTGTGATTTTTTTTTTGCTTGCCCACATGTACGCTTTTTTTTTCCAAACTTTAAACTGGCCAAGTCTCACATTCTTTCCCTGTGGATAGAGATAAAAAAAACAATCAAATTAATTTCAGCGGTCATTTCCTCATACAGCACCTGTGACCCTATCATAAAAGGGGTAAAGACTGCCCGGTGTCTAAAACGCCTGATGGGAAATGCCGACAGAACATGGGCAATGTTTGAATTCGCCCCACCAGAGGCTTGCATCCTGTAAAATAATTCATGCATCTGCTTATTTCTATTTTCATTTTTTTAAAAATTTGGCATACAGTAAACGCCTATTTTCGATATATATTGCGAACGCAATAAAAATTGTGTTAATCGAAATTAACATACATTACAATTTAAATTAGTTTGGATGTTACCTATTTAATTCGGAATATCAATGGATCCAAAGTTATTAAGTTAGATTATAAACTTGAATTGTAAGGCTGAAAGCAGCTAGGATTATTATGATACATTTTTCGCATAAAACACAAAAGTATAAATAGTCTACTTGACTGGAAAATCCCTAGAATTGCATAAATGCTCAAGTGCATTTCAAATACAAGCGAATTTATTCAAAAAGTGAATTTTGGTTGAATGCCAACAAAAGTCAAATTTAATCTACATCTTTAAGGTTCCTTTATTCTTTTTCTATTAATTTTTTAAAATGTTTTATTTGTTTTAACTTTTTTATCATGCAAACCCTTCATTTCCGAATGGAATATGATGTCTAATTGTTCTTGTATCCCTATTTCCGGATTAGTTTCTTCGCTTTCTTGGAGGGGTGCACTTTTTTTAATAGTTTTCTCAATCCTTCTACGAATTTTTAACTGCTTACACTCAAATTACTTCTGCTATTTCATCTCTAACATAGAAAATATCCATTTCATTGATTTAACGATTTTCTTTCTAAATTTAAAAAAACATCCTGAATCAAGATATCATAATACCCAAACAAAATAATTGCGATGTCATTCATTGAAAACCATGTTTTTATTGCAGCTTTATTTTCTTTCCAATGTTTTATTTGTTTTTAATCTTCGGAATATTTAACATAATTAAGTTTGTTATTTTTTACTCATATATTTTTACTCATATTTTTCATATAATATCTGATTGCTGATAGTGAGAAGCAAGTGACAACAAGTCTCGAGTAACTTTCCAATAATATATTCTGTATTTTTTCGTTTTATTTCCTATCAAAAATATGGATACAATCATTCGGAATTCAAATTCCTTTCATATTTTTGCAAAGATCAAGATTTGTCCAACATCGCCAATCCTGATAAATTCAAACACATTCTTATTCATGGAATGCAGATTTTTTGCTCACATCAGAAACCGTTATTTTAAAGCAAACAATATGAAGGATCTGTTTGAAAATGTCAACATGGAGGATATTCTCTCCTTTTTGAAGGAAACAAAAATATACCATAGAATATAGACATGAAACAAACCAATAGCATACAACATAACCCCCAATAATGTTAACACATTGTTAAAACCAATTACTAGAAGTATATATATATAAATACACAATATGTATTACATCATAACCGGTAGGCATGACATCACTCCGGACGGGTTGATATGCCGTTAAAATCAATAAACAAACAAACAAACATTCTTATTCTACACTTATATTTTAGATATTATTTAAAACCTTTAAAATTCAGTTTGACTCTTTGATTTTCAAAAGAGTCTCATCTACTATTAGGCTGATTTTCTTCTTTCTGGTCACGTGTTACCCATAAAAAATCGATTAGGTTTCTGATTTCCGCTGAATTTCAAATTGTCTACTCTCTAAGCCAAGTTTCATTTTGTTGATGTACCACTTTCTTATCGGCAAATCAAAATCGATTCCAACTCGTTCACTTTTCCTCACGTCAGTTTGTTTCCTCTTAGGACTAATTTTCTAAATGCACATATGATGTAACTGACAGTATTGGCTGTGCTTTACTATCAATATGCGCTTTATACGATGAAATTTGTTATGTACATTAAGCTTACCAGTTGGGGTGATTGGTACTCTAGCTACTCATATTTGATCAACTGAATATTTTTATTCAACTAAGCCTTGGTGGTATTAAAAAAAACAGAATTTGTTATTAACGTGTTTCTAGATCTTTATGTATTCACAAAAATGCACATTTTATCGAAAAGTGTGAAGGATTAATTTAGGATTTTGACGGACTTTATATAAACCTTTTTCAACCATACTGTATATAATTAAATATAATTATTTCTTTAAAAGTCCTGTTTTTGTGGGGGGTTCAGAAAATTATCCATAGAATGTTCAATGGCTTAAATGTTTTGAGATCACTTACTATGCAATGTATGTTGAATTGAGAGGAAAAGATGAATTGTCTGACAATGAAAGATTTGAGAATCATGTTGCATAATCTCTTCTCTTGAACTTTGTAATTCTTAATATTGTCGAATTTGCAATACAATGAAAAACATTGTTCTTCGGAGCAATCACCAACTGATTGTTGACTATACAGAATGTTGTCTTCCCACAGATCATTGAAACTCTTGGTTTTTTGTTAGTTTTTATGGTATGTCAATCCTTGTTGAGTAATTTAATGACAGAGTCAGTCTTAATTTAAGATCCATTATACACTTTCGAGTAACTATTTCTATTTAATGATAAGTATGGTTATAATAATTCGTAAACAAGTAACACTTCACAATACAAATAATTTGTACAGTTATTCCCTTGTTTGTTACAAATGTTTATTAACTTAAGCAATATTATTGTCTTATTCAATAATAATAATCATTTGTTTGCACACTGATATATTATTTTTTATTATCCCTATTTAATATTAATCATTTTCGAAGAGATCTATTTGGCCTACACATGGACCCTCTGAGTAATAATGGGAGTAATAATAACAAAGTAGTGACCCCATATATCCCAGACCTCGGGAGACTCACTACTGAATGTAGATTAATGTTTTTTTCTCAAGAGGATGCAGTTGGTATATTCTAGGCCCTACTCACCGATCAATGAAACTCTTTTTGCACACATTAACATTTTCAAGGTTCAAGCATTTTTGCACCCGCCCCCAGAAGCTTCGGTTTGTATGTGTTCCCACATTAATAGGGCCTTGTGCCTGACCCGTATACGTGGGATACGTGGTAAATGCCACATTAACATTGCCAAGGTTTTAGTCTATTCGCAAATGTTAAAAATTCCTTTTGAATCTCATTGACGATAATTTCAGCTTGACAGATTTGCTTTAGTTTCAAATATTGAAGGTTTCCCTGAAGCTTGACAAAATTTCTTAACAAAAAAAATTCGTATTATTCTCTCTGAATAATTTTCCTGTGTCGAGTAAGAAATAGCTATTGATTATTATTCCTATTAATCACATTATTATTGAAAGTAAGAAATCGAAACATGCGTTTCAGTGAAGCTTGAGAAGTTAAAAATGAACATTAAGAGGAAAGCATCAATGTTTAGGCATTAAGATGTAAAACTTAGTCTAGCGTGCTATCTTTGGCATCTGAAATATCATCCGGTTTATTTATCGTATGAAAGATAAAATATCATATTTGAATAAAGAAATGTTTATTTATGTCTTCAAATAATTCTACATGAAAATAATAAATCGATATGAAGTATAAAATTACAACGAGCTGTAATTCTTTTGGAGTCGACGTTAATATACGTTTCAACATTAATTAACCATTCTATTTCTCCAGCTTTATATATAATTTGGAGTAGTATAAACACATATGTGTATCTTTAGTATTACGTTTGACATAATATTGGTTTCATATATATATATATATATATATATATATATATATATGTATATATATATCCGGTTTATTTTCATACGATAAATAAACTGGATGTGTATGTGTGTGTGTGTGTGTGTGTGTGTGTGTGTGTGTGTGTGTGTGTGTCTAGGACAATCATTTGTTAGGTAGATGTAACTATTATTTTCTGAAATGTCTTCTGTGTCCCGAAACCGTAAAAAGTCTGTATAAAATGAAAAATGTTAACAACATTTTCATTTAGTATCAGCGTTAGAAATAGGCTATGTTTTTACTCTTTTCTTTTTCGCTCTTTTTATTCTCCTCCCTGTTTAGAGTTGAATGCGTTTTACTTGAACTACAGGATAAATGATAAATTGCCTCACATTTGCGTTCAGATGTTCTGATTGTTTGTTTAGTATTTCTTTAATTTTGTGTAATCCTACAATACATACATTTCCTCCAAATACAATTACATATATTCTGACACAAGTTGATCAGGATGATATTCAGACTTTTACTTCTCCTAGATTGGTTGCCATGCTAAAGTTAAAGAGCCCACTTGTCCCTTCTATTTTACGCCTTCTATCATCTAGAAGATATATATCTATATATTACCAATGTCATTAGAGAGAAAGGGAGACGCAAAGAGTATCAGTATCTGAACTTGAGTCAATGAGTGATACCTCTTGTTAGAGTTCGATCCCTGGGTTAAATAGATCAGTTTGAGATAATGAAATACATAACAATTTAAAATAAATGTGAAGATATATTTCTGTAGTGTATATAATTTGAGAGCATTATTGTTAAACTGACTTCGGTATAAAATAACGCATGAATGTACAGATATATCATGAAATCAACCAGCTAACTTAGACATACTGTCACGTAATTTATTATGTACAATATATTTAAGCAATATTTAATGAGTTAGCAATGCACATTATTATGACTGAACTGTTTTGTTTATTTTTTGAGTTCTCTGAACATTTTGGCATTTGCCAAAATAAGATAACTTCCGTAGTTTAATATGTTTGCCCTAAATATATTATCTATTTATATCAATCATAGTTATTATTTTATTTAGAATTTCTATATGCCTTTGCATATATATCCTATCAAAATTTGTCCTTTGCATATCGTTAAACTTTATATTTTCTTTGCGTTGTACACTTATGATATTGATATGAACCTAAAACTTAGACAGTGAGCTTGTTAAATGATTGATGTACTTGCTTATTGGATCATGCAGCCTTAAGATTACTCTACAAGACAAAGTTTATTGCATATCTATCAAGAATAGCGACCAGTTAATACATATTTCAATGAACAGAGACGTATGGCAGAGCGGTTATTGTTTTATGCAAATGAACACGGCGATTTGAGTTCGAATTATGTTTGATACTGTTAGCGCTTCACTTTCGTGTTAATTCCCTTTAGAAAGACATGAATGAACTCTTCCCTCTTTAACTATAGGTAAATAGTAGGGTAGACTGGGTTCTATGCTTTAGTATGTTCGCCATTCCAAGAAAATTTAAACTCCTGGATTCAAACCATCAGTAATCCATTTCAAATTGACCTTTCGTCACACCATTTCCGTGGTGGAGTTTTAGGCTTTGGGTAACACTTAGATTAACCAAGGAACATTTGTATCTTTAAAACAAATTCCTTAATCTCTTTCTTTGGTAATGCACTGAATTCAGTGAAGAATATTAGTCAAAGGCTTTAAACATTAAACGACGCGGTTCAAGAATCATTGAAGACAATAAATCTTTCGCATTTGTTTCAGTTTACAATTGTTAACATTTTCAGATAATACGTTCATTTAAGTTTGAATAGGCACTGTAGTTGCCACTGTAGTTGGGGCCACTGTAGTTGAGGGCGACTGTAGTTTGAGGGCCACTGTAGTTGAGGGCCTGGTAAGATAATCTCTCTGGTTTCGAAATGTAAACATAGATCCTTTTCAAACTTTAATTTTACTTCAAAAGAAACAATATTCCAAGTTTGTTTTGTTTTGTCATCGCTTATTCTAGGAATTATGTTGTCCAAATTATTGACCTTACAAGCTATATATTCCTGAAACTTTACGCTGAAATTTTGAAGTCCCCCATATTCATTGCCTCTGTCATTGCTGTGAATCCATGAGGAATAAGATATTTCTGTTGTCAACGGTTGCAAAACTTGAACTACTAAGTGTCCCTGAGGAAATAATCACAAAGTAATAAATCTGATCAGTGACACCCTTTCATACATTAAATTATCCTGATGATGTCAAGGGAAATTTCATAGCTGCTGCTGCTGCTTTTTCTCAAAGACATGTTTCACCAGCTAATCGCGAAGAGCGCCTAGCGGCGGTAATTTCAAATCCAGTAGATCATTCTGTCGCAAACTGTACTATCTCCTCTGGGCCTGTTTTCTCGCAAATATAAACAGTTAGATAATTGTAATAAATTTTCATTTAAAGATACACACGTATATATATATATATATGTATATATATATATATATATATATATATATATATATAATGAAGAAAGGCAAATAACAAAGTGTACGCATAGCTATAATAGCAGAGCAGATTTAAACCTAAAATATTAAATTATGGATACTATATTACTATTAATCAAGTTTCATGTGTATAACATAATACCCAGACGGGTGAATAGTAAAAGCCCTATATATATATATTATATTATATAATATATATATATATATATATATATGAGAAGGGTGGATGGTTTAGGATCCGACGATATGCTGTAGATAGAAGGAAATGGTCAAGAAATGATCAACTCAAAACAAGTCACTGGGTGGTACGTTTCGTCTGTATGCACAGACTTCCTCAGCCGTCTGAGAACTTTATTAAAGCAAAGCATACGTTTAAATACATGTTGTGGTGGCGGTGCCGGGGAGGTCAGGGGGTGAGTGTGTAGTGATGTGAGTCTAAGGAGGAGCGGGAGTTTATGGGTAGGATCAGTTGAGATGGAGGGGTAGAGGTGTTTGTTTGAAGTGCTGGGGCGGTAGCAGTGGTTGATGGGTCAATTGGTGTGGGTGTATATTGATTTATGTGAGTAAAGGGGAGGTCAGGGGGTGAGTGGTAGTGATGTGAGATAAGAGGAGTGGGGAATTTGGTGTGAGCTAAAGGAGCAGGGAATTTTGGTGTGAGATAAGGAGGGGCGGGGATTTTGGGAAGGACGGGGTCGCTGGGTCAGTTGAGTGGAGGGGTAGAGGTTGTTTGTTTGAGGTGCTGGGGTGGTGACAAAGGTTGATGGGTCAATTGGTGTGATTAGATGTTCGTGTGTAGCAGAATATGTTAGAGGGGGAGAAAAGTTCATGTGTGGTTAAGTTATGTTAGAGGCGGGATGTGGGAGATTGTAGTGTTTGTTGATTTTCATTGTTATCCATTATCATGGAGAGGAAGATTGTTCTCGTGGATTATAGATGAGCTATTGATTTGTCAAGGTTGAAGAAGCCTTTTCTGGTGTTAATATTTTTTACATGAGGTATTAGAGCAGCTTCGCATAGTCGTCTTAAATTTTTTTTTGTGTATGAATTTGACGAGTTTTGCCTGGGTGAAGTTGAGAGAGTGGTTGTGTTCTATCATGTGTGTAACTAGAGCATTTAGTTTGTCGTGTATTCTTAATTGATCTTTTGTGTTCTCTTAGGCGTTGTGCCCCTGCGATGAACTGCAACAAAGTTACATAGGCGAAACCCAACGGGGCTCTCACAACCACTCTCTCAACTTCACCCAGGCAAAACTCGTCAAATTCATACACAAAAAAAATTTAAGACGACTATGCGAAGCTGCTCTAATACCCATGTAAAAAATATTAACACCAGAAAAGGCTTCTTCAACCTTGACAAATCAAATAGCTCAATCTATAATCCACGAGAACAATCTTCCTCTCCATGATAATGGATAACAAATGAAAATCAACAAACCTACAATCTCCCACATCCCGCCTCTAACATAACTTAACCACACATGAACTTTTCTCCCCTCTAACATATTCTGCTACACACGAAATCTACTCACACCCAATTGACCCATCAACCTTTGTCACCACCCAGCACCTCAAACAAACAACCTCTACCCTCCACTCAACTGACCCAGCGACCCCGTCCTTCCCAAAATTCCCCGCCCTCCTTATCTCACACCAAAATTCCCTGCTCCTCTTTAGCTCACACCAAAATTCCCCCTCCTCCTTATCTCACATCACTACACACTCACCCCTTGACCTCCCCTTTACTCACATAAATCAATATACACCCACACCAATTGACCCATCAACCACTGTTACCGCCCCAGCACTTCAAACAAACATCCTCTAACCCCTCCATCTCAACTGATCCTACCATAACTCCCCGCTCCTCCTAGCTCACATCACTACACACTCACCCCCCTGACCTCCCCGGCACCGCCACCACAACATGTATTTAAACGTATGCTTTGCTTTAATAAAGTCTCAGACGGCTGAGGAAGTCTGTGCATACAGACGAAACGTACCACCCTGTGACTTGTTTTGAGTTGATCATTTCTTGACCATTTTCCTTCTATCTACAGCATATATTATATATATATATATATATATATATATATATTAAACAGAGAGAGAGACAGAGAGAGAGAGAGAGAGAAAGTCAGTCGTATTCATATCCGATAACTAGCATTGATTTCCTGCTATAAAGCCAACCTATATATATCTGTCCGAAAGTAGTCAGAAAATATTTAAATATTTGGTTAGAATTTAAAATCTGTTAACCCTTATCTTCTTCCGTCTATTCCCATTTTTCAAAATAACGTGTCTTATAGCTTTAAAAAAATATTAACATACGGAGAGTAGTTAACATTTCTTCATGAATATTATCTACTTGTTCATCCTGCTGCAACTATGAACTTCTGAATAATTAGAACAAAACGCGATACATTTGCGTAAGTACATTTTGAAATATTTAACTCGATTGCGTACTTGTAAAATGCTTTTTTGTCAAAACGTTAATAAGATCGTTTAAAATTGTGCAGAGAAGTGTACGTCTTGCATTCTGATTCACAACTGATTTTGGTCAATCATAAATAATTACTTTAAATTTGGTAACTTTTTATGTTTTATGTTTATGGCTTGAATTAATTATTTTGAGCTAATATTTTATTCCTATTATCGATTTCCTACAAAAGATTGTTTGTAGAACAATTAAGATGTCCTTTAGTTTTTGCATAAGGATTCTATAATGAATTCAATCCAATTAAGTCTTTTAAGGAAGATTCATAAGGCATAAAACCTGTGATGTCGGATTGAAAAATTGAAATATGAGACAGAAATGTAATTCTATAGATTATTTCAAATTTATTTGCTTATATATTTAAAATCTCTTATATTTGTGATGATATGAGAATGATGGTAAATATTGATGGTAAATTATTAGAAATCTGCTCATCTTATGTGCACACTTTTCTTTATATCGTATGTTTTACCCAAATCCTTCACTACGATGACGCTATGAGGTTCCAATTTTGAAACACTGAGGATGGAGTACTCATTCATTGCAATTACTTTCCAGGTCCTATCTCGATTCGGTGTGGTTATACCTGCTATGAGTCAAATTGATCTTATTTGCGAGTCAATGAAAAACATTTCTAGACCAGTTTTTATTGATTCACATGAAGGTTAATAATAATCTATACACAAAAACTATTTTCTGGGCAATTTTATTGATACACACAAAAGTTAATAAAAAAAATCTGACATTAATGTTATATTCCTACCAGTTTATCAAAATGCATGAGTTGATAAAAATTATTTCTGCCAGTTTATTAATAACACATGAAGTTAAGGAAAAATATATCATTAAGCATCAGTTAATTAATAAACATGAAGTTTTTTCTTCTAATCAATGATACACTGGATTTAGAGAAATTGTTTCTATTAATTTATTAATACACATGAAGTTAATGAAAAAACTAATATACAAATCATTTCTACCCAATACATTGATACACATTGGATTTAGGAAAATTATTTTATACCGGTTCATTAACCTCACAAAACAAAAATATTTACTTTGAAACTATTCGATTAGAAATCTTATATATCAAACAAAGTCTTGGCATTGGTTTGTTTGTTTGTGGTTGTTTGTTTTACGGCTTATCAACTTCGGTGGGTCATTTAATGCCGACAAAGTTTGAAATAAATTCATTCTTAATGGATACTCAATTTTTAATAAATACTCTTATTTATTTACCCATAGATAAGACCCTAATAGGTACTTTTACTCCGGATCAGGATGGACAGGAAGCAATGGTGACGAAGTGATGCTTCATATTCCCCAGAGCTCCAGAACTGAAACCTCACCATCAGATAGAGTTTGAAGTCATCCCTAGGATATGAAGACCCTCAAGCCACCGCCTTCTATCGTATATATGATAAAAAGGGTGTGGCTTGCCATGGGGGCAACAGGTTTGGGACAATCATTATAGGTGTAGTGCTTGACCTGACCAGCTGATTGATCGGAGGGCGCCTCTCCAACTGCCCGTCTAGCCAAAGTAAGGGTCTAAGATTAGTGTTTTCATTTTATGGACTGCTCATCCACCAGGATTCCATCCTTAAGCATCACGGGTCGCCAGACACGGCCAACAAGAGGGCCCTTACCCCTAGCAGAAGTCCCGGTCGGTGTCTTTCTTAAGTCCCAGCCGACAGGTTTATTTGGCATTGGTATGTAAGCCTTGTGGGCTTACATACCATTTAACAAAATAACCAACTAACCTTATAAACGCTGCCTTCATACTATCTTCACACTCCACTGGAGTGTTGTAACCATATTAAAGTCCTTGTAAAAATGAGGATCATCAGCATTGAGGCCATCCTTTAAAGTCCATCTATGCTGGTTAGAAACAACTCTCTATGAAGAAGAATTATCACTCATCCTAGATTACACTGTACGGCGAACACTCTGCTAGTCCTGGCGACACATATGCACCAAATAAGTTATACAATAACTGTTTGAAATTTCCCTTGATATCTGTCACATTGACCATTGCCCGATGGTCTATCCTAGCTAAGAATCGTGACGCCTGATGTCTCAGCACCAACCATCTTGTACCTTTTGAAACCGGAATGACAAAAGATGCAGGAGGAACAACTACAACTATGTCAACAAAGCCTAACCAGACGTTTAGCTGCAGCCACTGGGCGATTGTATCTGTCTGCCCCGTATTGGTTTTATCAACGATGAACATGGCTGCAGTCAACGTGGAACACCTCTTCTTAATCTTCGTTCACGAACCAAGCAATGATATAAATGTTGAAAACATCTTGAAATCATTTTAATAAAATCGTTTTGTTGCCTTGTTAATATTCTGAGGCCTATTTACATCATCTTAAGAAGATTTTAAATATAAGTAATACAATTATCAGTACAAATCAAAGTAAGCCTATTTTGAAATTGATAAGATAAACGTAGATATATCATGAAACATTCATAGGTTTCCTTTTAATTTAGGTTATCTATTTTCTTTTCAGCATTTCAAATATCCAAGAAACATCACTCTTTAAAATAAAGGACAAAGAAATATAAATGAACATGTAGTTATTTATCTAAATGTATCTTTTATATCAAATATTTCTATAAACTAGATCAGCAATATATAATATAAAATATATAAACGAAACTTATAATGTTTTATTTTTTGCCAATACATCATTTACTGAACTTATTATTTCTCCTCACAAATATCTTATTTAATATTCCGTCCTGCAAAAAATAAGAATTATATATTTAGGTTTTTGTTGTACTTTTTTATACGTTCGGTTTTTTTACCATTAAAGTGAACAACGATATATATGAACACAGTTATTTATCCCATAATTCTGAACGCAGATATTAATAAACCAACCTTCTTATTAAGTTTACAGATACTTTCAAAGTCAAAATTGTTTGTCCATATTCTGTCATGTTCCATTTCTAAAGAATTCAGCTATAATTTTCCTTTCAGATTAAATTAATGTTCAAATCCCTTTTCTGTTCAAATTAATTTAGTATTTTAGTATATTTGTCTGTTTATACTAACTTAGTATTTAGATCATTTTCTGTTTATAACTTAGTTTTAGATTCATTTTCTGTTTAGTATAACTTAGTATTTAGATCATTTTCTGTTAATACTAAGTTAGTGTTTAAATCATTTTGTGTTCAGATAAGTTCATGTTTACATAATTTTCCTATTCGGTTGATGAGTTGGCTAGTTTTTGTTTTTTGTTTTTTGAGGGTTTTTGTGTTTTTTTGTTTACAAATCATATATGATTTGTAAGCAAATAGTTTTGTAGGTAATAAACAGAAAATATATAAATAATTTTCATTAACTTCGTGTGTATAGATAAATTGTCAGAATTAATTACCTTTAACTTCATCTGTATAACTAAAATGGTAGAAAAATAATTTTATTAAATTAATGAGTATCGATATATGGGTAGAAATTATTTTATGATATGTTTATAATTAACTTCCAGTGTATCAATAAACTGGACAAATAATTTTCATTAACTTTCAAATAGATCTATTAGACCCATAGATTGGGCTCTATCAGGTATTTGACCTTCGGATCCAAGTAAGGTTGAATGTTTTGCATGTGACGGGATCACTTAGTAGCTTTTTCACAATTCACAGCCACCACGAGCTTGTCCACAGTATTACAAGTCGCCACATAATGATCCCATTTGTGGGGGAGGGGTATCTTACGTATTCTACAATTCTGGTTCAATCTTGGTTCTTAATATATTAATTCAGGAACACGGAGAGTTATTCTGTGTACAAAAATTTCACTCAATTTCCCCCGATAGCAACTTAATCACGTTCGAGGAAAAATCAACAGCACAGAGACGAAAGACGTTTTACTACAACGGGCACTCCAATCTACTTTCCCGGTTCATCGGACCACACGACTCCCTAAACCAGTCAAATTCTCGCTTCGGATTTAAGTTTGTCCATAAAACTTAATAAACTTTTCAATTACTGCACTCGTAGTGAGTTTCCAATGTTGGGGCTCAGGGAAGTTTAGAGTAACACATCATTGCAATTCTTCCAGGTCCACTTTTGCATTATTTTTGCATTTTACAATAAATTAAAATAAATAGTTAGATTCAAGCTATCGTAAAATTTACCTTTTCTTTGTTTCTTTCAGCAAATCACACGGAGAAGAAATACAATGAACTGTATTGTGTAATTATAATTTAGTCACTTGTAGAATTTCATAGGTAATGCCAAGCAAGCATGTTAGCTTTAGTTTGTGTTTATATTTTAATTGTATTTTCATTTTATTTTATTTATTTTATTCTTTGTTTAATTCTTCCTGTCATTATCTATTATTCTAGTCTTTTTATAATACGATTTGTATTCTTTTATATTTTTTCACTATTTAATAGATTAGGTTTATGTTTGATAATTTGTTTATGTGAGTTAGTTTTATTATATCTGGTTGTTTTGAGAATTATAGATATGTAATTTTATTATAGATATGATTTAACGTTTAACTATAACTTAAATTCTTTTAGCATTATGCTAAAAGAATTTTAAGTTATAGTTAAACGTTAAATCATAATGTATAACGGCTTCGTAAATTTTATGAAAACGACAATCCATGAACATATATATAATTTGACCGGTCATATTTATATGATTATCAGACGTTTTCCCACGTATTCACAAACCCCCCCTCTTCTTCTCTCTCTCTCTCTCTCTCTCTTTCTCTCTCTCTCTCTCTCTCTCTCTCTCTCTCTCTCTCTCTCTCTCTCTCTCTCTCTTACTCTTTCTCCCTCTCTCTCAGTTTTGTAAATTCCAATGTGATTGATCGGTGGACTCATACACATATATGCACACGTACACACGAACGCACGTATGCATGTATTTCGTATGCACTATGTATTCATGTATGTGGGTTGTTGTTGGCATCCATTCCGTCTGCTAAAGACGATGGCGTAGTATCCACTTTTCTTTTTTTTTAAATTTTATCTGCAACTGCGTCAGTGGCTGGACAGCCTAATTTTTGAATGGCAATCTCTGGTGCAATGACTGCAAACACTTCGGCTGACCAGGTCGAATGCCTTCGATAGGTCTATGAATTCGGTGTAGAGTGGCTGCACTACTGCCACTTTTCCTACATCTGGCCAGTGAGAAGATCATGTCCACAGTTGGCCGATTTACTCGAAAGCCACACTGTGACTCTGGATAGATGTGAGATGCAAGGGTCTGCAGACGCACCTTTGTAACGCTAGCAAAGACTTTTTGAAACTACGCTGAGGTGGGAAATTCCCTGGTAACTGTTGCAGTCGCTTCGATCTCCTTTGTTCTTGTTAGGTGACGATGGTAGCGCCCCGCTTGTCATGAGGGATGTGTCCTTGTGCCTTCCTGTTTCAAGACCTCTGCTAGTATGCCGTCACTCCGGTTGCTTTCCTATCAGCAAGGCGGTCCTCTCCATTTTGTAGTGGAAAACTACGTAGCCTGGGCAGATTGTTATGGGGATGAGCTGTCGCCAAGCAGCAGATCCTCTCTCCACACAGCCGTTGTGGTCCAAAGGACAGGTAGGAACCAATGCGGTTTGGCAACGGCAGGAGTTGCTGGAAGTACTGAGATTCAGCACCGCCCACCTTAAGGACTCCAGCTCCGGATTTGTTTTCGGGCTTTACTCCCTTAGCCTTCTTGGCATAAGTAGAGCTGTGGGGCAACGGTGGTTTTATAAGACTTTTCCTTCATAGATGAGTTGCTGACCAAAGCTAAAGAGTCCTTTCTAGCAGGTTTTGTGATTTTTTTTTTTTGTGGTAAGGAACCTAATCTTTTCTTCTCTTGCTACTGCCGGTGTGGTCAGCCATTGGTTCCCCGAGAGCTCATCCGCACTTTGCTAGCATACTTTGCTATGTATATCTATGAGTTCCCACATTCATTGCGTACATATGTGTGGGCTTAGCGTATTTCCTTCTTCTTCTTTTTTCCTTTTTCTTTTTCCCTTCTCTTCCTCTTCCTGTTAACCTCACTCAGACGTATTTGCATATGCAAAGTTACCACCGCTTTTAAATTTTGTAAGTTATGACTTAGAAAAGTCTATGTGACTTCTATTTTTCTAAACCCATACTATTTGTAGGATTCTAGCTAGCTTCTAATATATAATATGTCAGTGGCTGTCCATGTGTCTTTCTATTTTTCTAAATGTGGGTAAGCATATGTATATGTGTGGGAAATAAGACAAGTGTCATATCTCTCCATTTACTCTTCTATTACTATCTAACAATTGTTATGTATCCCTAAAGGATAAAAAGGCGCACAAATATCTGAGAAAAAGAAAGAAAGAAAGATATAGAAAGATAGTGCGATTGTGTGTGTGTGTGTGTGTGTGTGTGTGTGTGTGTGTGTGTGTGTGTTAAATGCAGATATCGAAGCAGGCCAGCACTCACAGCCACAATTGCGAATGGCGGATTTGGTTATCAGCAATCGATTACCGGAAAAATGTGAAATTTTCGGCAAAAAAGACGATCATTGGAAGCAATCATTTAAGCAACAGCCAAGGTGCCTCAAACACATAAGGAATTGGTAATCTGTCGTCAGTTGTCTTGAATTTAGCTGTCTGGTATGTCCTCAGCACAGACCTGAATGTTGTTCCACCCAATGCAGGATTTGCTATCAACAATGGCAGAAATCAAGTCGAAAAAAGGGCCACGCTGCTAATATACAGGAAAAGAAAAATAGACATTTCTCATAGTGGAATTAACCAGGAAAGCAGTAGTTTCTCTAGTCCGGTTGCCTATCCTTAAAATATTTGCAAATTTGTTACAACTGAAAAGCAAGATATAGATGGAAAGTTTATTGTTATTATTATGATAAACCAAGCAATAAAAAAAACCCACAGAATAAAAATCTGTCAGTCAAGAGCCATGGAATACGTCAGACAATATCAGGACATTGCAGAATTGAAATATCAAGAAGCCTGATATGCAACTGTACATGCACCCTAAAGAATCTATTCCATCATATATATATATATATATATATATATATATGTGTGTGTGTGTGTGTGTGTGTGTGTGTGTGTGTGAAGATCCTGGAATGACCATCTGGGAGATGTAATAAAAAGCAAATAAATTTCAGATTAAAATCTTATGAATTACAAATTAATGATTTAAAATGACATTCAAGTATTATTGCAAGTCCGAGATGTGTCTAATTATACTTTTACAACTGCCAATAGATACGTGTCACGATTTACACAGTAAACATGTCAGTGAATGATCCCAATAGATAAGATCTACTTCAAAATCACATTTACATTGTGATTAAATTTTCCATATTAAAAGTAGGTGTAGAATTTAAGTGTCTGAGATAATTACTAAAAACTTGTTTCATTTATAGAAAGCACTTGTCTGGGTGTAATAAAAGATTATTTATCTTCAAATGTTCTTCGGTATACAACATTAAAATGGTATCGAATCATTTTATTTTTAATCTCTTTATTTTTCTCTGTACAATTAAGACATAAAAGCAACTTATTTATGAATTGTGTGATGTCTTATAATGGAAGTATTTATTTTACTTTATGAGAAAACGAAACAATTGTTGTTATTTTCTTATTTTGGTGTATTTAACGACATATTTACTTCTTATGGATTATTTTTTGTCGAGATTTCTTTGTAAAACTTTGATTATAATCATAATTATATTTTCCATTGCAATAATTTTATTTAAATCGCATTTTTTACTTGTGTCTAATAATCATTTGTTTACACACGGTTATATCGTTTCAAATGTTCCTTTATAATATTTATATGATAAGCATTTCTATTTAATGATAATAATCAATTATTTGTACTCTTTAATACTAGTAATTTTCAAACAGATATATTGTTCGATGGCTGGAAGCCTAACATAGTAGACCTTGGATAATGGCAACGAAAGAGTACTCCACACTCCTCAGAGCTACAGAACTGAATTGTTATACCCAATGGCAGGGTGAATATGGTTAGTTACGACGGTATTTTTACCCTTTCATTAAAAAGTTAACCGAAAGAGTATTTTTGAGTAATTAGTATCTAAGAAATTTAAAACATGTGTTAGTTTGTTAGTAATTTGACAGCATAGTTACAATATAGCATTAAAGGTCCTAACATTTTAGTATTAAGTAAATCAACAACAAAATCTCTAAGTTAATTGAAAATATATGTTATGCATATGATTAATTAACTGTAAGTAATATCATTACATTTACTTTAATCCCTTATAATCCTTATTAATATTTTCCTTCTATTACTTATTTAACCAGATATGATTGTGGACAAATATCTAGTTTGATAACGTAATCTAAACGTTTTATTTACTTTTTTTGTATTTCATATGTTTAACTGAAGTATTTGCAAAGTTTTTCCCTTATATATTCGCTCTTAGCATTCGAATACTGTTCTACCATTTGTCTGAATTAGGAATAATCCCAGAATTAGAAGATTACTTAACTCATATAATAGCTCTGAGCAAACACATTTGTTAATAATGGAAATATTAGAATTTGATTAATTCTTATATGTTTTTACTTTTACTAGTCCAGTTTATAGATTGGTTTATCTCTAATTCTAATATTACACTGTAATATCAGAAGTTTGTTTTCTTTTTTCCTCGTTCCTGCATTAAAAATATCTTTGAATAACTTCCATAAATGCTATTTCTCTTCAATATAGGTGGAGGATTTGCCATCTTGCTTAGGCTTTTTATAAAAATACAATCAATTCTTCGTTCATCTTTCCTCGTGCTGCAATTTAGCACAGATAGTTGGTCAACTCTACTGGGACCAATTTATTACTATTTATATATATCATACATTGTTAGAAAGAATGAGTTTTCTTTTTCATTGCATCTCCCACTCATGCGCCATGCAATAAATAGACTTTTATTATGATTATAATTATTTACTCAACATAGGTAGGCTCAACTATATATATATATATATATATATATATATATATATATATGGAGAAAAGTAGACAAACACGGGATGTTGTGGAAACTTGATGTTTTCACCTCAGAGCCCTCCGCATCTGCACACCCAAACACCTAGATGATGAATTCACCCACATAATGAACGCCTTCCAAAACCTCCATTATCCCACATCCTTCATACAACACGCCAAGGCCAAAGCCCTCAAAATCCACACCAGAAACCATTTCCAGAACCCCACCCAGTCCAACTCCCCACACAGATACATAATTCTACCAAATAACCACACAAACAGCAACATCACCAAAAATCTTAACAACTTAGGCATAAAGACAGTCAGTTTAGCATCCAAAACCATACACAACATAATAAACAAAAACTCCCGACAACAAGTAAAATCAGAAGCCGGTGTATACATGATTCCTTATGCAGACTGCCATAGGAAATACATAGGCGAGACCTCCAGAAATTTAAAAAAACGCCTATATGAGCACAAACGCAATATAAAATTAGGTGACAGCAACAACTGTTTATTCCAACACATATTTAAAACACAACATAGGTTTAATTTCAGCAATGCATCCATGATCGCATACATCCACAACAAAAGATTACGACAAATATTCGAAGCCAGTGCCATTAGCAACATTCCAACATCAATTCCAGATCGGCTTCTTCAATATATCCTCACACCTAGGTAAAACTATCATGGATAGTTACAAACCAAACAGACAACAAGGCAAACTTAGCATAAAGCCAATAACAACAACAACATCACAAAACACAACACAAACAATAACAATCTTAATAAACACACACACATACACATACACTCACACACACACAAACATTTACAACCCTTCAAAATATGCATACACAAAAAAAGATTTAAAAAAACCAGATAGATCGATAGATAGATAGACACCAACAGATTAAAGGTAGATAGATGAACTGACAGATAGACAGATATTAACAGACTAAATACAGATATATGGACAGATAGATAGGTAGATATTAACAGACTATGGATCGACAGACTAATAACAGACTATAGACAGGCAGAGAGATAGATATGAACATACTCTAGTTAGATATATAGACAGATACATAGAAAAAATAGATACATACAGAATATAAACAGACATACAGATGGACAGAAAGATCAAAAATAGATGAACAGACACACATATAGACAACAGATTGATAGACATGAACACATTCAAGCTAAATAGACAGATAGATAGATAGATAGATAGATAGATAGATAGATAGACAGATGGATGGATAGAGATATAGATAAATATTAACAGACAAAAAAAAAAGAATAGATAGATAGACAGACAGACAGCACAAACAAATCATCGCAAACAAACAGACACAGATGAAATTAACAGATTGAAGATAAATCAAAATAGATAAAGACATGGATATGTCACAAAGCTATATAATACATAATAACATCAACAATAATACATCGCCACTATTAATAACAATAACAATAATAAATAATAATAATAATAATAATAATAATAATAATAACAATAATATATAACATTATACACACACGCTCGTACAATTTTAACAAATCTCACCCCCCTTCACTTAAATAAAACCAATATTAAGATTTTTTTTTAAATAAATAAAATAAAATAAAAAATAAAAAATAAAAATCTTTTTAAAAATAAATATAATAAAAAAATAAAAATAAAT
>CM042155.1:102159912-102242412 GCA_023376005.1 Doryteuthis pealeii
TTTCTAATCTAAACTGTTATTCTTGCTTACCTTTTTTGAGATTCTGTCAAGTAATAATTCGAATAAATATTGTATCTACTTTTGTCTACTGTTACGGGTTTTAAGTGTGAATTAGCTTATATTTTAAATTAGAGATGACAACGAATCAACTGAAAAGTTTGATAACTTTTGCAGTTGTGAAATAAAAGAATTATCATTGATTATTAAATAAAAAGTAAATAGGTTATATATTAAATTTAAAACTAATGAGTGATTAGAAAAAATAGTTAATAGTATAAAAATTTCATCAATTTTTAAATTTCATAAAACTTTTTATATCCATGTAAAAATAAATAAATTAAATAAATCATGTGAAAAATAAAAGGTAATATTTATATTGCTAATATTAGTAATACTATTAATCATAAACTAGACTGACCTTAACTTTAAAGGACATTAAATTTAGGAGTTAATTATATATAATGATAAACACTAATTATTATTTAAGATATATGCATATTTAGATATTATTTCTAAGAGTGTTCTCCTAGAACTTAACAACTTCAGAAATAAGATAGAATATGTAAATAGTTAATTAAAGATGGAATTTACTCAGGGTGTGAATATTCTTATCTTACTTCAAATAGTGTCTACCTTGGACTTAGCAATATTCTGAAATAAGAAAGAATATAATACAGTGGTAACGGTTGGAATATATTTTCATGCTTGGTCAGGGTTTCCAATGTATTCATCAGATTGATACACAGAATTGCATGTATGGTTCGGAGCTAAATCAATGAGCCACTCATTTCTGGGTGCCCCAGCGGCATAAAACTTATTATAACACAAGATTTGGAAAAAACTGATACATTAAGTGATATACGTTATTAGTAATTTCTATAATCTAATGTGCGAATTTATCAGTCTCCAGTATTATATATATATATATATATATAATATATATATATATATGTGTGTGTGTGTGTGTGTGTGTGTGTGTGTGTGTGTGTGTGAAACTACCTACAGAGGGGATATGTTTTTATACTAGTCAATGTCTGTATAGAACCAACCACACTTTTTGAATGAGCTGTTAAGAGAACAATGACACACCAATGTACCACAGATTTTCCAGGACAATACTCCTCAAATTTTAAAATCAGTGTTTTTTCTCCTCAAAAAAGGTGTCCTAACACAGCTTGAAAGATCGGTCTGTCCTTTTATTTTCCACTCGGTGGGAGGGGGGTAGAGATGGATTCATACTTTTCCACAGGCAATAGCTCAAAGTGAACTACAAACAACCAATTCCAGGATTTGAAACCGGCTTGTTGAATCCATTTCATAATGACATTAAGTGTTTCACGATATAAATGTTTGTGTGTATATGCGCGCGCACACACACACACACACACACACACACACGCACACACACACACTCATATATAATATATGTGTTTTTGTGTGTGTGAGTGGATGTGCATGTGTAGGTTTATGCATATATATATATATATATATGTGTGTGTGTGTGTGTGTGTGTGTGTTATGGGGAAGGAAGAAACATCGAAATGTATTTGAAGTTAAAATGCAAGAGATTCTCTCTAAATTGGACATTTTAATTACAATATGTCCGACCTGTCAGAGTAAACTGTTTAACGCCGGTCTTAAGAAATTCTTTGTTTAGCAAGCGTCAATTGTTCTTTAATTAACCACGCAACCGAAACTGATAGTTTCAACACAAAGATATTCATTTTCATTCCACACGCAATGTGGATATTTTAGGTTTTATTTTTTGTTAAATCATCTGTCAGGTTTTTTCGAAATGTTTTTCGAAATGTTTTCAGTCGACAATTCTTTCTTCCTTTGGCCATTTTATCTTGACTTGATACAAAAAATAAATCCTCACTGTTATTCATTATACTGTCTCCAGTAACTGTGTATAAATTGATTTCGTCTAATTTTCTGCTGCCATTTTTAAAAAAACTGTATACATGTTTTTGTTTCACATAGGATAATGCAACGCTGTTTGAATCAAAAAGCTTGTGTCACTTAATAGGCGTCACGTAGGAGCTATTAAATCTTAATTATTCAAATTAAAATGATTGGTAAAGGTGTGTGCACCAGCGATAATTTCAATACAGCAAAACGATCCCCTGTTAACTAAGTTAAACGTGTTAAAGACGAAATATCTACCTGTTCTAAATTCGTACATGTAGTGAGAATCGATTGGGTTTGTTTAATAACATTCAATACGTAATGGGTTATCTAATGCCGAAATGTGATTAATTTCTAAATACTTGATTACAATTATAACTGTATTTTCAACGTTCTATTTATTTATTTTTTTCATGGAACTTTTTGTCTTCAGTAATTTGTTAAATGATATCAATTATTCCGATATAATACAAATAATTTGTACCTAGTTATTTGGTTTGATTTATTTATTTAAGCGGATATGGGTTATTTAATGCCGGAATTTGATTAATTTCTAAATTCTCTTTTGCATTTGTTTGTTCATTATCGTTGGTTTCCATTTAATTATGATTTCACGTATTCCTATCCAATATTAATAACTTTCAAAA
This sequence comes from Doryteuthis pealeii, assembly GCA_023376005.1. Taxonomy (NCBI): domain Eukaryota; kingdom Metazoa; phylum Mollusca; class Cephalopoda; order Myopsida; family Loliginidae; genus Doryteuthis; species Doryteuthis pealeii. Next base: position 102,162,468 of record CM042155.1, read on the forward strand.
GTGTCAATTCCACCCATAATAAGTTATACCACTTAGAATGTCGAAATTTGATTTATTTGTAAATGTTTAATTACAATCATATATATTTATATTTTAAGTTTTCGATTGCAATCTTTTTTACTCATTCTTTACTTGACTCTTACCATTATTGTATATACTACTAATTACTTCTATCTATCACAAGTATCTTATATGCAATTATATTTGTTTAAAGTAATTTTCTTATCTAATAATAATTTCTTTGCACACAAATAGATGATTTCAAGTATTCATAAAAACACCAATGATTTACAAGGTATTGTATAGTTTCAGGTAAATAATAATTATAACAATCCTTTGTAAACCACTATAAGTTCAAGTAACTATTTCAAACACAAATAATTTTCACACAATTATATGGAATCAATCATTCCTATATAATACGAAAAATTTTCAAACAGATGTGTGTGGTCGATAAATGGGACCCTAACAGGCACTACCACTACAGATCATAGTAAACCTAGGAGTAATGGCAATAAGGTAGTATACACCCCCCACCCCACAGGACTCCAAAATCGGAAACTCACCACCAGATGCATTTTAGTGTTATACGGTAGCATTTCAACTCAAAAATTGATAAAATCCAAGTATATTAAAAAGTTCCCGCCCACGACAAAGTCAAGGTTAATTTTTAAAAAGAAGGTAGATTGCTAATAAAAAGCCATTATAAAAATTGACGAAATACATTTTTACAATATATTTATTTATTTATTTTTTGTCAAAAACCGAATCTCCGGAGTTCATTATTTGATAATTAGAAAAAGTATTAGCATCGCTGGATTTTATTTAAAAGTTCCATCGGTCTATTTAAAGTCTGTCTCATTGAAAATATTTTAAATGCTTCAACCCACAGATTTGTTTATTTGTTGTTTTCCCTTCAAATGAACACGTGTATTTTAAAGCAGATGTCTGGCTCAAAATTATGTCGACGGTCTCTGTCCTTTTTAGTTATCTTCTGCGAACAAACAAATAAAATAGTAATTTTATATATATTATATATATATATATATATATATATATATATATATAATTATATATATATATATGCGGAGAGAATACACGTAGAATAATGACACCGATATTGATCTAGGTACAGTATATGCATAACTTTGATAGTCTCTTTATTTTGGTAGCCGTCCACGTATTAATCTGCGTATGAAATCATTTAATTTAATACAATCATGTAACATATAAGTTTAAAAATGTAATCGTATGTAAATTAAAACATGCATTCAGGGTGATACAATCTTGTATTCTGTCAGTGAACACACACACAAGTTCACGCATGCATATTACTAAAAACGCCCCCCCCCCACACACACACACACATTGTGGAATGTGGATGCTTGTGTGTGTAAGTGTTCTTTGATCCTAATATGTAGTGGTCTGTTAGTGCTGCCTATGTAGAATTGGTTGCATTTTTTGCATTGTGTGTGGTATACCCCATTCACTTCATGTCACATACCTGTGCCGCGGATAGGACAGTTCTCTAGTGTGCAATTAGTGGTGTTCTTATGTCGGTTTTTGGAGAGTTGTCTCCGAAGTGAAGGTCCGTCATGGGCAAGTTGTATGTCTAGGCCCTACTTCCGGATCGCCCTGCGGTTATACTCTCGTTGAAGTGTGGTAACCTTAGGAAGCAGGTATTAGAAGTGACATGGCCTTTTGGGCCTTCTGTTTGCTTGTCGTTTTGTGACTGAAGTGGGGTAACCATTCGCCTTCACTATGGACATGAAGTGTGTGGTGTGTGTGATCTGGTCCTGCCTCTTGCTGCATGTGCACCGGATACGGGTAAGTTCGTTCCTTATGTATCCGGTCTTTACACCAAGGGTGCCGATTTGTGGTGGACGAACAAGTCTCTGCTGGTCGGTTTTTTGTAGAACTCGGTGTGGATTTCACCCTTGTATAGTATTTTAAGCCGGAAATCCAGCAGTGATAATGCTCCTGTGCAATCATGGTGCTCTATGGTGAAATGTATGTTTTTGTCTATGTTGTTGAATGTTGTTGCGATTTTGTTGTCTTCTTCACGGGAAGATGTGAGGATGAGTATATCATCTATATATCTGGTGACGAAGGCGCAAGAGCAGCAATAGTTAAGTGCTTGGCGCTCAAGCCTGTCCATGTAGGTGATAGCCAGCAAGCCCGATAGGTTGGATCCCATCGGCAGGCCCTTTATCTATTAGTATGTTCGTTCGTGAAACGTGAAGTACGTGTTGTTTACGATGATGGATAGAAGTTGGTGTATGTCTGATGAGGTGAGGTTGTAGCAGTACAGGCCGGATGAGGTTATGCGTTCAGTCAACAGGTCGACCGCTGGTCGAGCTGGCACTGGTGTGTACAAAGAGGTAACGTCCATGCTAAATGCATATTTGTTGTTTACTTGGTTGTGTTTGTTGTAGTTTGTGAATGACTTCGTCAGAGCTGTTGACATGTCATGGGAGGGTCGCTAAGATTGGCTTAAGTATTTTTGAAAGGAGCCATGATATTTTATATAATGTTCCTTCCACACTGGAGACTATTGGTCTAATTTGTGATGTTGAACTGGTTTTGTGAGTTTTTATCAGATGGTAAAATCTTGGTAGGGTGCTGTTTTTACTGGTGAAGTTGTTTTTGTATTTGTATTTGTTGGGGAGTTTTCTACTTTAATAATAATTTTTTTAAAAAGGAAAGGAACAGACACACAGACATAAGCGCGCACACACACACTTACACATACACTTACACACACGCAAACACACACATAAACAAGCACCACCACCCCCCACCAAACACACACAGAATTTGGAAGACATGAGACAGAACAAATGAACAGCCACTAGCAACATCTTTAGTTCTAGTAATCTTCTGTAGAAGGGATTTTGATCCCGAAATATTAAGAACACCACAGTTACCTTCTTTTTTCTTTACGCTTGCATTGTAATAGCCTTCAAAATCAACCAACAAACCAATATAAACACAATGCTTCAAACAAATTACAAAACCCTTATATATATATGCGCGTGCGTGTGAGTGTGTGTGTGTGTGTGTCTGTCTGTCTGTCTGAGAGTGTTTTAAGACACGTAGGAGCAATGATTTCTTCTGCTATGGTTTGACTTTATTTTAGTTTTTATTTACTTGTATTATTTTTTTCTTGTTATATTTTCACGTTATTTATTGTTCTTTCTGTTTTATGCTGTTTTGTGTTGAGGGGATCTTCATCCCAGAACTTATTCTTTTTTGCCTTTTCGAACACGAATCTGATATTGCTCCAGATTTTGTATTTAGTTCTCCTTTTCAACTGCTTGTCCACCAAAACTCTACTACATTTACCCATTTCTCGGTAAAAAAAAGAAAGATATTTATTCGTTACTTTCCATTAGAGCATGCGTTGTCTGGTCGACAACGCTGAATCTAATATGCCCTGCACTGAAAGTAATCGGTCAAAATTCATTATTACGTCTTTAGCATTATTTTCGCGTCAACATTTTGACTGGAGCAAATTTCAAATCAAAAGTTATTATTTCAAAGACATCGATATAAAAATGTATAATCTATTACAGATAGAATACTTATCGATCATTTTGATGTTTCAAATAATGCGGACAGTGATTGATCTAACATTGAATCAGAAAAAATAACAATGGTAGATTAGCTTTCTTTGAGATGTGGTGAGTTTGTGTAGACGCAAATCACATTTCAGTCAGGTTTTTTTGTTTTCTCTCCAATTAACATTTATAACGTTATAGTTTAGTAAATTCACAGCTGTTATTAAAATATTTGTCTTATTCTTTGCTAATAAATATATGATTTTCTTTTCTACATTATACATATATATTACGCTGATGATTTAAAATATTATGACTAGCAATATGTAGTAAGAATAATTGCTACTATCTCGTACAAATCACGCGAATCATGTTTATTTAAGCAAATAAGATGTTTTGTGTAGTTTTGATTTGTTTGATTTTGCAGACATGAAGAATCATTTGACTGATAAAAGCTAGAAAGGTATGACCAGAAGTGTAGAGCAGAACTCTCTGCATGGTGCTTATGTTCAGATGTCATGAGTTTCTATTTGCGGGGCCTGAGGAGAAAAACATTACCAAACCACGTGAAGTAGGTCCCAAATCAAGATTTTTCGTTTTGGATAAGTATTTTATTTATCTTATACATTTTTGTTGTTGTTGTTGTTGTTGCTGTTGTTGTTGCTGTCGTCGTCGTCGTCGTCGTCGCAGTAGTAGGAGTAGTAGTGTCGCGATTCTTTGAACATCATTTTACGATCACTTATTTAGCAGCGTGAGTCATGGGGATAAATTGAAAGATTTGAAATCCCATCATGTATCATTGTCTTTCTGGGAAAGCAGCATAATAAATCTTCAGAAAACAATGTAGTTATATTATTTATCTGCTCATAACCCTAATATGTCACCTTGCTTTTTTTACTAATTCATTACACTAATATAATAGTCTCCAAGTTTCATAAAGTATAATCGACCATAAGAAATTCAGTGTAAGCTGGTATCTTTATAACATTGTTGAACCACTTTAGTTTGATATTTCAATGTACGTTTAAAAATGTTGTTTGTTTTATTTTATTTTAAGGATGCACGATACTTTTAGAATTGAGAAACTCTGCCGTAAATCTAATATATAAAACAGAGATTTTGGTATGTACGTGTCGACGTAAAACAAAAAAACGGGAGGTCACTCAGATTCAAAATTTTGCATACACATTGATATCGTTCTAACTAAGAAAAATTCCAAATTTGGTTATTGATTTTTATTGATTAAGGGATTTAATCGATTAATTAATCTAAAATCACCCAATTTGTGGAACTGTCCGTATATCAGCCCCTCCTGATAATAAAATATTGTTTCTGCCTGCTTATTGTTAAAGCGATAACAGCAGCGAAGTTTTGATTTTTAATGAATTAATTTTGCAGTCTAAGCCGTTCAGTTCCGAATTTATGGCCTATTTATGGTCCAGTCTTTAATAATTTTTATATCGTTAGAAAGATAAGAAAATACTCTTTCAAAATATGTAATTTGTGTGAGTTTTATTAATTGAATCACTTTTTACAGCGAGTTAAAAAATAAAAAAATGGCTTCGGATAGCCACGCTGCCTATGATTATTGCCATACAAGCAGTGCAGTCTATAACAGTCAGATCGGAATCTCTTACCTATTTAGGATTTTAATCTTTAAAATATTTATATCTTTAGTAATAAGAGGAAATAGTCTTTCTGAATATGTAATTTTGTATGTGTTTTTATAGATTTTTTTTTTTTTACAGCGAGTTAAAAAAAAAAAAAAATACTACGTATAGGCGATAATACGAATACGGCAGTTCGGAATCTCTTAGTCTTTCTGAATATGTAATTTGTATGTGTTTTTATAGATTAAATTATTTTTTACAGCGAGTTTGTCCATATTCTTAAATTGTACAGTACACTCATTTTAATTTTAATTTTTGTAATGCATAAAAATTGTAGAAAATCAAAATGCACGCTTTACGGTTACATTATTAAAAAAAATTTTAATCCGTAAATAACAGTATCATGAAAATCAGTTTACGTCGTAAGTACGGTTACATATTTGTATAAATTAAACTAAGATTTTCATTCGAATAAAATGACTTTTAATTCTTTAATTTATTTATTTAATTTTTATTGTTAGAGTTTTAAAGGGTTAAAAATAACAATAAGATTGACGAATTTCCTTAGAAACTGTTTTTCTTTTGGTTCGTTAACTAATTATTTTCTCAAACCACGATTAAAAAAAAAAAAACAAAGGTTACTAAAAATCCGGTGTTTTATCTTTAGTCGAAGGTCCGACTGGAGATAAGTAGTCAATTATTTGTAAGACGAAATTTATTTCAAGTTTATCTGACAATATCCAGTTATTGGAACATTTTTTTTTTAAATTATATGTAAGTACAAAAAAATTGTAAGCGCTTTGTTTATCAAAATGACATGATTCGTTAGTAAATTACCCCGAAAAGTTGATAAAACAAAACAACTAACAACCAACATTTAAATTATTATTCAAAATACAATTTAAAATATTCCTCAGAATTTGCCTTACAAATTAAATTTTAAGTTTTATGATTTTACTCTTTATTGTGAAGTCAATAAACATCGCTGAGTTTATAGTGCAACTTTTCAGTTCTGAAAAATTGGCATGTTTAAATATAGAGTTTCATAGGTGACATTTGAACTTTTATGAAAATTGATGTTTTGTAATAATTAATATAAATTTTGTAATAAAACTTAATTTTAACTAGGGGGGGGGGGGTTAGGGTTGGGGGGGGTAGTTTAATGGAAAATAAATAAATAAATTTGGGTTCCGTTCAAGCGGTTCCGATATGGGGGATCAATTTACTATAAACTTATACGAGGAAATGAGCACCCGTGAATACTCAAATAATAAAGAACTTTTAAGAATTTTTTTTTGATAGATTGGTGTGTAATCGATAATAATCAACTGAAGGGAAAAAAATAGATGGGGGGAGTCCAGATAATCAGGTCCACCAAAACGTTTTTAAACAATGTTTTTAAAAAATACTAGGTACCACCAATTTTACCCTGTGAAATTTACCCCCCCCCCCTATATTTAACACTATGAAACTTGCAGAAAAATTAATATTTTCTTGAAAAATTTTTTCCATTTGAAAGAAAAAACATTAAATAAACTCCTGAGGATTCTTTAACTTTTTTTCAGCTTACGGAAATAATGAAAATTATGATTGAAAAACAATGTTTTCATTTTTGCACTGTTAAATCAACTGAAAATAACGTAGCTAAAAACAAGTTACGATAAGAGTTTTTTAAAATTCTATGAAAAATCAATTAATTATAAATGATAACAAAATATTTCCGTTTTATTCAAGATGGCCTAAACTGATCAATTGGTGGTTCCCTATAATACTATCTTAGGTTTTAGCAAAAATAGATATTGCAATACGAAGAATTTAAATTTTCGATTCTCAGCTTCTTTTTAAACTCAACATGCTATTAAGAACTAAATGTGAATTGTTGTCATGTTGTACAAAAAAAAAAAACAATAACAAACAAATATACAAACGAATACTTTCAATTTGTTGTATAATAATATGAAATAATTTTAAACTATAAAACAGAAAATACAAATCCTGAAATATACAAATTCTCAATGATTTTAGTTTCAAGAATTATTTTCCTCTTACCCCCTCTCTAACTACTGTCTTCCACTTTCTCTCTCACTCCCTGGTGATCCAAATTTCATTTTAGTCCGGTCATGGACCGGGTACTTTAGCTAGTATCATATAACTTTAAGAAATATGACCAAATTCCTAATATACGAACCTTTGTTGTATATTGAGATTTATAATCATAGAACTATCTATCGACAGTAGCCAACAAAGTGTCTACCTGTGTGTCAGAAATGCACCTTATATAATTAGAAGAAAATCGATTGGTTTAATGAATATTGCCTTTTCCGGGATAAGCAGGATAGAAAGGTGTGTATGTAGTTATATTGTGGAAGCTCTAGTACCGAGATATGTTGTGGGGTTACCACAAATTAGAGGAGGCAGTGTTATGATTTGCTGGAAAATCCTGCTTCCTGGAATGTGTGTTATCACCTTCCACCAACTTTATCATCATTTGATCTAAGATATACCACGTTAATTGTTTTCTAAAATTGTAGTACAATTTTTCAGCAAGATAAAGTCCCCTGACACAGGACATGATACGCAGGGAACTGGTGTCACGAAGAACAATCACTGTGTTGCCCTGGCCACTAATCTCCATTCAATTCTTATGAGTTGGAATAAGACATTTACTTTGCAGTTAAGTACATGCTGTTATGACCCTTGTTAAGTTTTTAAATGCCATCCTTGGCCAGTTGAAAAGGGATCAAGTAAGTAAGTCTTGAGTTATGGAATCCTTTGGTAAGTGAATAAGTCCTATCCTGCATAGTATTAAAGGTCCAGTGATTTACTCATATGTCCGTCGTCCACGAAGGCTCAAAACAGTTATGCGTAGTTATGACCAGAACAGCCGGTATAAATATTACATCAGCAGCAGAGTACTGCCAGTGATTGGCCAAGAGAGATCATATGGTTCTTGTCAAGTCTATAAGTAGAAGTGGGCTTTTGACACAAGCTTTATATGAAAGAAAATCTCAACAACCCTGACACTGGATCACAAAGAAATCCTTCAGAGGTCAAATATATTGCAAGGTTTACGCTTTTTTCACGACCTATGTTAAAATAATTTATATCATATTCTGTCAACGAGGGCAGTTTGTATTTTCAGTTGATTTGCTTTTTCAATTTTCTTCTTGTATCAGGATAGGATCAACCAAAAAATAAAGCAAGTTTGATACTTCGAATGGCACATAAGTGATGGGATTATTTTGAGTTTTTGTTAAACTCGTTGTGGGAACTGTGATTTTTTTTTTGCTTGCCCACATGTACGCTTTTTTTTTCCAAACTTTAAACTGGCCAAGTCTCACATTCTTTCCCTGTGGATAGAGATAAAAAAACAATCAAATTAATTTCAGCGGTCATTTCCTCATGCAGCACCTGTGCCTCTATCATAAAAGGGGTAAAGACTGCCCGGTGTCTAAAACGCCTGATGGGAAATGCCGACAGAACATGGGCAATGTTTGAATTCGCCCCACCAGAGGCTTGCATCCTGTAAAATAATTCATGCATCTGCTCATTTCTATTTTCATTTTTTTTAAATTTGGCATACAGTAAACGCCTATTTTCGATATATATTGCGAACACAATAAAAATTGTGTTAATCGAAATTAACATACATTACAATTTAAATTAGTTTGGATGTTACCTATTTAATTGGGAATATCAATGGATCCTAAGTTAATAAGTTAGATTATAAACTTGAATTGTAAGGCTGAAAGCAGCTAGGATTATTATGATACATTTTTCGCATAAAACACAAAAGTATAAATAGTCTACTTGACTGGAAAATCCCTAGAATTGCACAAATGCTAAAGTGCATTTATTCAAAACAAGCGAATTTATTCAAAAAGTGAATTTTGGTTGAATGCCAACAAAAGTCAAATTTAATCTACATCTTTAAGGTTCCTTTATTCTTTTTCTATTAATTTTTTAAAATGTTTTATTTGTTTTAACTTTTTTTATCATGCAAACCCTTCATTTCCGAATGGAATATGATGTCTAATTGTTCTTGTATCCCTATTTCCGGTAGTTTCTTCGCTTCTTGGAGGGGTGCACTTTTTTTAATAGTTTTCACAATCCTTCTACGAATTTTTAACTGCTTACACTCAAATTACTTCTGCTATTTCATCTCTAACATAGAAAATATCCATTTCATTGATTTAACGATTTTCTTTCTAAATTTAAAAAAAACATCCTGAATCAAGATATCATAATACCCAAACAAAAATAATTGCGATGTCATTCATTGAAAACCATGTTTTTATTGCAGCTTTATTTTCTTTCCAATGTTTTATTTGTTTTTAATCTTCGGAATATTTAACATAATTAAGTTTGTTATTTTTTACTCATATATTTTTACTCATATTTTTCATATAATATCTGATTGCTGATAGTGAGAAGCAAGTGACAACAAGTCTCGAGTAACTTTCCAATAATATATTCTGTATTTTTTCGTTTTATTTCCTATCAAAAATATGGATACAATCATTCGGAATTCCAATTCCTTTCATATTTTTCCAAAGATCAAGATTTGTCCAACATCGCCAATCCTGATAAATTCAAACACATTCTTATTCACGGAATGCCGTTTTTTTGCTCACATCAGAAACCGTTATTTTAAAGCAAACAATATGAAGGATCTGTTTGAAAATTTCAACATGGAGGATATTCTCTCCTTTTTGAAGGAAACAAAAATATACCATGAAACAAACCAATACCATACAACATAACCCCCAATAATGTTAACACATTGTTAAAACCAATTACTAGAAGTATATATATATAAATACACAATATGTATTACATCATAACCGGTAGGCATGACATCACTCCGGACGGGTTGATATGCCGTTAAAATCAATAAACAAACAAACAAACATTCTTATTCTACACTTATATTTTAGATATTATTTAAAACCTTTAAAATTCAGTTTGACTCTTTGATTTTCAAAAGAGTCTCATCTACTATTTGGCTGATTTTCTTCTTTCTGGTCACGTGTTACCCATAAAAAAATCGATTAGGTTTCTGATTTCCGCTGAATTTCAAATTGTCTACTCTCTAAGCCAAGTTTCATTTTGTTGATGTACCACTTTCTTATCGGCAAATCAAAATCGATTCCAACTCGTTCACTTTTCCTCACGTCAGTTTGTTTCCTCTTAGGACTAATTTTCTAAATGCACATATGATGTAACTGACAGTATTGGCTGTGATTTACTATCAATATGCGCTTTATACGATGAAATTTGTTATGTACATTAAGCTTACCAGTTGGGATGATTGGTACTCTAGCTACTCATATTTGATCAACTGAATATTTTTATTCAACTAAGCCTTGGTGGTATTAAAAAAAACAGAATTTGTTATTAACGTGTTTCTAGATCTTTATGTATTCACAAAAATGCACATTTTATCGAAAAGTGTGAAGGATTAATTTAGCATTTTGACGGACTTTATATGAACCTTTTTCAACCATACTGTATATAATTAAATATAATTATTTCTTTAAAAGTCCTGTTTTTGTGGGGGGGGGGGTCAAAAAATTATCCATAGAATGTTCAATGGCTTGAATGTTTTGAGATCACTTACTATGCAATGTATGTTGAATTGAGAGGAAAAGATGAATTGTCTGACAATGAAAGATCTGAGAATTATGTTGCATAATCGCTTCTCTTGAACTTGGTAATTCTTAATATTGTCGATTTTGCAATACAATGAAAACCATTGTTCTTCCGAGCAATCACCAACTGATTGTTAACTATACAGAATGTTGTCTTCCCACAGATCATTGAAACTCTTGGTTTTTTGTTAGTTTTTATGGTATGTCAATCCTTGTTGAGTAATTTAATGACAGAGTCAGTCTTAATTTAAGATCCATTATACACTTTCGAGTAACTATTTCTATTTAATGATAAGTATGATTATAATCATTCGTAAACAAGTAACACTTCACAATACAAATAATTTGTACAGTTATTCCCTTGTTTGTTACAAATGTTTATTAACTTAAGCAATATTATTGTCTTATTCAATAATAATAATCATTTGTTTGCACACTGATATATTATTTTTTATTATCCCTATTTAATATTAATAATTTTCGAAGAGATCTATTTGGCCTACACATGGACCCTCCGAGTAATAATGGGAGTAATAATAACAAAGTAGTGACCCCATACATCCCAGACCTCGAGAGACTCACTACTGAATGTAGATTAATGTTTTTTCTCAAGAGGATACAGTTGGTATATTCTAGGCCCTACTCACCGATCAATGAAACTCTTTTTGCACACATTAACATTGTCAAGGTTCAAGCATTTTTGCACCCGCCCCCAGAAGCTTCGGTTTGTATGTGTTCCCACATTAATAGGGCCTTGTGCCTGACCCGTATACGTGGGATACGTGGTAAATGCCACATTAACATTGCCAAGGTTTTAGTCTATTCGCAATTGTTAAAAATTCCTTTTGAATCTCATTGACGATAATTTCAGCTTGACAGATTTGCTTTAGTTTTCAAATATTGAAGGTTTCCCTGAAGCTTGACAAAAATTTTTCTTAACAAAAAAAAATTCGTATTATTCTCTCTGAATAATTTTCCTGTGTCGAGTAAGAAATAGCTATTGATTATTATTCCTATTAATCACATTATTATTGAAAGTAAGAAATCGAAACATGCGTTTCAGTGAAGCTTGAGAAGTTAAAAATGAACATTAAAGGAAAGCATCAATGTTTAGGCATTAAGATGTAAAACTTAGTCTAGCGTGCTATCTTTGGCATCTGAAATATTATCCGGTTTATTTTATCGTATGAAAGATAAAATATCATATTTGAATAAAGAAATGTTTATTTATGTCTTCAAATAATTCTACATGAAAATAATAAATCGATATGAAGTATAAAATTACAACGAGCTGTAATTCTTTTGGAGTCGACGTTAATCTACGTTTCAACATTAATTAACCATTCTATTTCTCCAGCTTTATATATAAATTCTGGAGTAGTATAAAACACATATGTGCATCTTTAGTATTACGTTTGACATAATATTGGTTTCATATATATATATATATATTATATATATATATATATATATATATATATATTATATATATATATATCCGGTTATTTTTCATACGATAAATAAACTGGATGTGTGTGTGTGTGTGTGTGTGTGTGTGTGTGTGTGTGTCTAGGACAATCATTTGTTAGGTAGATGTAACTATTATTTTCTGAAATGTCTTCTGTGTCCCGAAACCGTAAAAAGTCTGTATAAAATGAAAAATGTTAACAAAATTTTCATTTAGTATCAGCGTTAGAAATAGGCTATGTTTTACTCTTTTCTTTTTCGCTCTTAGATAAGTTTTATTCTCCTCCTCTTTAGAGTTGAATGCGTTTTACTTGAACTACAGTGATAAATGATAAATTGCCTCACATTTGCGTTCAGATGTTCTGATTGTTTGTTTAGTATTTCTTTAATTTTGTGTAATCCTACAATACATAACATTTCCTCCAAATACAATTACAATATTCTGACACAAGTTGATCAGGATCATATTCAGACTTTTACTTCTCCTAGATTGGTTTCCATGCTAAAGTTAAAGAGCCCACTTGTCCCTTCTATTTTACGCCTTCCATCATCTAGAAGATATATATCTATATATTTACCAATGTCATTAGAGAGAAAGGGAGACGCAAAGAGTATCAGTATCTGAACTTGAGTCAATGAGTGATACCTCTTGTTAGGGTTCGATCTCTAGGTTAAATAGATCAGTTTGAGATAATGAAATACATAAATAAATGTGAAGATATATTTTCTGTAGTGTATATAATTTGAGAGCATTATTGTTAAACTGACTTCGGTATAAAATAACGCAACATGAATGTACAGATATATCATGAAATCAACCAGCTAACTTAGACATACTGTCACGTAATTTATTATGTAAAATATATATTAAGCAATATTTAATGAGTTAGCAATGCACGTTATTATGACTGAATTTTTTTTTTATTTTTGAGTTCTCTGAACATTTTGGCATTTGCCAAAATAAGATAACTTCCGTAGTTTAATATGTTTGCCCTAAATATATTATCTATTTATATCAATCATAGTTATTATTTTTATTTAGAATTTCTATATGCCTCTGCATATATATCCTATCAAGATTTGTCCTTTGCATATTGTTAAACTTTATATTTTCTTTGCGTTGTACACTTATGATATTGATATGAACCTAAAACTTAGACAGTGAGCTTGTTAAATGATTGATGTACTTGCTTATTGGATCATGCAGCCTTAAGATTACTCTACAAGACAAAGTTTATTGCATATCTATCAAGAATAGCGACCAGTTAATACATATTTCAATGAACAGGAGGTGTATGGCGGAGCGGTTATTGTTTTATGCAAATGAACACGGCGATTTGAGTTCGAATTTATGTTGATACTGTTAGCGCTTCACTTTCGTGTTAATTCCCTTTAGAAAGACATGAATGAACTCTTCCCTCTTTAACTTTAGGTAAATAGTAGGGTAGACTGGGTTCTACTGCTTTAGTATGTTCGCCATTCCAAGAAAATTTAACTCCTGGATTCAAACCATCAGTAATCCATTTCAAATTGACCTTTCGTCGCACCATTCCCGTGGTGGAGGTTTTAGGCTTTGGGTAACACTTAGATTAACCAAGGAAACATTTGTATCTTTTAAACAAAATTCCCTAATCTCTTTCATTGGTAATGCACTGAATTCAGTGAAGAATATTAGTCAAAGGCTTTAAACATTAAACGACGCGGTTGAATAATCATTGAAGACAATAAATCTTTCACATTTGTTTCAGTTTACAATTGTTAACATTTTCAGATAATACGTTCATTTAAGTTTGAATAGGCACTGTAGTTGAGGGCCACTGTAGTTGAGGGCTGGTAAGATAATCTCTCTGGTTTCGAATGTAAACATAGATCCTTTTCAAACTTTAATTTTACTTCAAAAGAACAATATTTCCAAGTTTTTGTCATCGCTTATTCTAGGGATTATGTTGTCCAAATTATTGACCTTACAAGCTATACATTCCTGAAACTTTACGCTGAAATTTTGAAGTCCCCCATATTCATTGCCTCTGTCATTGCTGTGAATCCATGAGGAATAAGATATTTCTGTTGTCAACGGTTGCAAAACTTGAACTACTAAGTGTCCCTGAGGAAATAATCACAAAGTAATAAATCTGATCAGTGACACCCTTTCATACATTAAATTATCCTGATGATGTCAAGGGAAATTTCATAGCTGCTGCTGCTGCTTTTTCTCAAAGACATGTTCTCACCAGCTAATCGCGAAGAGCGCCTGAGCGGCGGTAATTTCAAATCCAGTAGATCATTCTGTCGCAAACTGTACTATCTCCTCTGGGCCTGTTTTCTCGCAAATATAAACAGTTAGATAATTGTAATAAATTTTCATTTAAAGATACACACGTATATATATATATATATATATATATATATATATATATATATATATATATATATATATATATATATATATATATATATATATATATATATATATATATATATATAATGAAGAAAGGCAAATAACAAAAGTGTACGCATAGCTATAATAGCAGAGCAGATTTAAAACCTAAAATATTAAATTATGGATACTATATTACTATTAATCAAGTTTCATGTGTATAACATAATACCCAGACGGGTGAATAGTAAAAAAGCCCTATATATATATATATATATATATATATATATATATATATATATATATATATATATATATATAGATATATAGAAAGAGAGAGAGACATAGAGAGAGAGAGAGAAAGTTAGTCGTATTCATATCCGATAACTAGCATTGATATTCCTGCTATAAAGCCAACCTATATATATCTGTCCGAAAGTAGTCAGAAAATATTTAAATATTTGGTTAGAATTTAAAATCTGTTAAACCCTTATCTTCTTCCGTCTATTCCCATTTTTCAAAATAACGTGTCTTATAGCTTTAAAAAAATTAACATACGGAGAGTAGTTAACATTTCTTCTTGACTATTATCTACTTGTTCATCCTGCTGCAACTATGAACTTCTGAATAATTAGACAAAACGCGATACATTTGCGTAAGGTACATTTTGAAATATTTTAACTCGATTGCGTACTTGTAAAATGCTTTTTTATCAAAACGTTATAAGATGCGTTTAAAATTGTGCAGAGAAGTGTACATCTTGCATTCTGATTCACAACTGATTTTGGTCAATCATAAATAATTATTCTTTAAATTTTGGTAACTTTTTATGTTTTATGTTTATGGCTTGAATTAATTATTTTGAGCTAATATTTTATTCCTAATTATCGATTTCCTACAAAAGATTGTTTGTAGAAAACAATTAAGATGTCCTTTAGTTTTTGCATAAGGATTCTATATGAATTCAATCCAATTAAGTCTTTTAAGGAAGATTCATAAGGCATAAAACCTGTGATGTCGGATTGAAAAATTGAAATATAAAACAGAAATGTAATCTATAGATTATTTCAAATTTATTTGCTTATATATTAAAGTCTCTGATATTTGTGATGATCTGGAGAATGATGGTAAATATTTGATGGTAAATTATTAGAAATCTGCTCATCTATATGTGCACACATTTCTTTCATACGTATGTTTTACCCAAATCCTTCACTACGATGACGCTATGAGGTTCCAATTTTGAAACACTAAGGATGGAGTACTCATTCATTGCAATTACTTCCAGGTCCTATTTGATTCGGTGTGGCTATACCTGCTATGAGTCAAATTGATCTTTTTGCGAGTCAATGAAAAACATTTCTACCAGTTTATTGATTCACATGAAATCTAACACAAAAACTATTTCTGGCAATTTATTGATACACACAAAGTTAATAAAAAAATCTGACATTAATGTTATTCCTACCAAAATGCATGAAGTTGATGAAAATTATTTCTAACAATTTATTAATGCAAATGAAGTTAATGAATATTATTTCTGCCAGTTTATTAATACACATGAAGTTAATGAAAAATATCATTTAAGCATCAGTTAATTAATAAACATGAAGTTTTTTCTTCTAATCAATGATACACATGGATTTAGAGAAATTGTTTCTATTAATTTATTAATACACATGAAGTTAATGAAAAATCTAATATACAAATCATTTCTACCCAATACATTGATACACATTGGATTTAGGAAAATTATTTATACCGGTTCATTAAACCTCACAAAACAAAAATATTTACTTTGAAACTATTCGATTAGAAATCATATATACAAAACAAAGTCTTGGCATTGGTTTGTTTGTTTGTTTTGTTTTGTTTTACGGCTTATCAACTTCGGTGGGTCATTTAATGCCGACAAAGTTTTGAAATAAATTCATTCTTAATGGATACTCAATTTTTTAATAAATACTCTTATTTATTTAACCCATAGATAAGACCCTAATAGGTACTTTTACTCCGGATCAGGATGGACCAGGAAGCAATGGTGACGAAGTGATGCTTCATATTCCCCAGAGCTCCAGAACTGAAACCTCACCATCAGATAGAGTTTGAAGTCATGCCTAGGATATGAAGACCCTCAACCACCGCCTTCTATCGTATATATGATAAAAAGGGTGTGGCTTGCCATGGGGGCAACAGGTTTTGGACAATCATATAGGTGTAGTGCTTGACCTGACCAGCTGATTGATCGGAGGGCGCCTCTCCAACTGCCCGTCTAGCCAAAGTAAGGGTCTAAGATTGGTGTTTCATTTTATGGACTGCTCATCCACCAGGATTCCATCCTTAAGCATCACGGGTCGCCAGACACGGCCAACAAGAGGGCCCTTACCCCTATGCAGAAGTCCGGTCGGTGTCTTCTTAAGTCCCAGCCGACAGGGTTATTTGGCATTGGTATGTAAGCCTTGTGGGCTTACATACCATTTAACAAAATAACCAACTAACCTTATAAACGCTGCCTTCATACTATCTTCACACTCCACTGGAGTGTTGTAACCATATTAAAGTCCTTGTAAAAATGAGGATCATCAGCATTGAGGCCATCCTTCTAAAGTCCCATCTATGCTGGTTAGAACAACTCTCTATGAAGAAGAATCATCACTCATCCTAGATTACACTGTACGGCGAACACTCTGCTAGTCCTGGCGACACAGAGGCACCAAATAAGTTATACAATAACTGTTTGAAATTCCCTTGACATCTGTCACATTGACCATTGCCGATGGTCTATCCTAGCTAAGAATCGTGACGCCTGATGTTTCAGCACCAACCATCTTGTACCTTTGAAACCGGAATGACAAAAGATGCAGGAGGAACAACTACAACTATGTCAACAAAGCCTAACCAGACGTTTAGCTGCAGCCACTGCGATTGTATCTGTCTGCCCCGTATTGGTTTTATCAACGATGAACATGGCTGCAGTCAACGTGGAACACCCTCTTCTTAATCTTCGTTCACGAAACCAAGCAATGATATAAATGTTGAAAACATCTTGAAATCATTTTAATAAAATCGTTTTGTTGCCTTGTTAATATTCTGAGGCCTATTTACATCATCTTAAGAAGATTTTAAATATAAGTAATACAATTATCAGTACAAATCAAAGTAAGCCTATTTTGAAATTGATAAGATAAACGTAGATATATCATGAAACATTCAATAGGTTTCCTTTTAATTTAGGTTATCTATTTTCTTTTTCAGCATTTCAAATATCCAAGAAACATCACTCTTTAAAATAAAGGACAAAGAAATATAAATGAACATGTAGTTATTTATCTAAATGTATCTTTTATATCAAATATTTATATAAGTAGATCAGCAATATATAATATAAAATATATAAACGAAACTTATAATGTTTTGTATTTTTTGCCAATACATCATTTACTGAACTTATTATTTCTCCTCACAAATATCTATATTTAATATTCCGTCCTGCAAGAAAATATAGAATTATATATTTAGGTTTTTGTTGTACTTTTTTAACGTTCGGGTTTTTTACCATTAAAGTGAACAACGATATATTGAACACAGTTATTTATCCCATAATTCTGACGCAGATATTTAATAAACACAACCTTCTTATTAAGTTACAGATTCTTTCAAAGTCAAATTGTTTGTCCATATTCTGTCCTGTTCCATTTTCTAAAGAATTGAGCTACAATTTTCCTTTCAGATTAAATTAATGTTCAAATCCTTTTTCTGTTCAAATTAATTTAGTATTTAGATCATTTTCTGTTTATACTAATTTAGTGTTTAAATCATTTTATGTTCCAATTAAGTTCATGTTTAAATAATTTTCCTATTCGGTTGATGAGTTGGATAGTTTTTTGTTTTGTTTTTTGAGTTTTTTGGGGGGGTTTTTTGTTTTGTTTTATGTATATATGATTTGTAAGCAAATAGTTTGTCGGTATTAAACAGAAAATATAAATAATTTTCATTAACTTCGTGTGTATAGATAAATTGTCAGAAATAATTACCTTTAACTTCATCTGTATAACTAAAATGGTAGAAAAAGTATTTCATTAAATTAATGAGTATCGATATATTGGTAGAAATTATTTTATGATATGTTTATAATTAACTTCCAGTGAATCAATAAACTGGTTCAAATAATTTTCATTAACTTTCAAATAGATCTACTAGACCCATAGATTTGGCTCTATCAGGTATTTGACCTTCGGATTGGACCGAGCTTCTCGTCCAAGTAAGATTGAATGTTGCATGTGACGGGACCACTTAGCCTGTTCACAATTCACAGCCACCACGAGCTTGTCCACAGGTATTACAAGTCACCACATATGATCCCATTTGTGGGAGAGGGGTATCTTACGTATTCTACAATTCTGGGTTCAATCTTGGTTCTTAATATATTAATTCAGGAACACTGAGAGTTATTCTGTGTAGAAATAATTTCACTCAATTTCCCCGATAGCAACTTAATCACGTTCGAGGGAAAATCAACAGCAGCAGAGACGAAAGACGTTTAATACAACGGGCACTCCAAACTTACTTTCCCAGGTTCATCGGACCACACGACTCACTAAACCAGTCAAAGTCTCGCTTCGGATTTAAGTTTGTCCATAAAACGTAATGAACTTTTCAATTACTGCACTCGTAGTGAGTTTCCAATGTTGGGGCTCAGGGAAGTTTAGAGTAACCCATCATTGCAATTACTTCCAGGTCCACTTTTGCATTATTGAGATTTTGCATTTACAATAAATTAAATAAATAGTTAGATTCAAGCTATCATAAAATCTACCTTTTCTTTTGTTTTCTTTCAGAAAATCCCACTGAGAAGAAATACAATGAACTGTATTGTGTAATTTATAATTTAGTCACTTGTAGGATTTCATGAAAACGACAATCCATGAACATATATATAATTTGACCGTCATATTTATATGATTATAAGACGTTTTCCCACGTATTCACAACCCCCCCCTCTCCCCCCCCCCTCTCGCTCCCCTTCCCCTCCCTCTCTCTTACTCTTTCTCCCTCTCTCTCAGTTTTGTAAAATTCCAATGTGATTGATCGGTGGACTCATACACATATATGCACACGTACACACGAACGCACGTATGCATGTATTTCGTATGCACTATGTATTCATGTATGTGAGTTGTTGTTGGCATCCATTCCGTCTGCTAAAGACGATGGCGTAGTGTCCACTTTTTTATTTTTTTAAATTTTATCTGCAACTGCGTAAGTGGCTGGACAGCCTAATTTTTGAATGGCAATCTCTGGTGCAATGACTGCAAACACTTCGGCTGATCAGGTCGAATGCCTTCGATAGGTCTATGAATGCGGTGTAGAGTGGTTGCACTCCTGGCACTTTTCCTACGTGGTGAGAAGATCATGTCCACGGTTAACCGATTTACTCAAAAGCCACACTGTGACTCTGGATAGATGTGAGATGCAAGAGTCTGCAGACGCACCTTTGTAACGCTAGCAAAGACTTTTCAAACTACGCTGAGGAGGGAAATGCCCTGGTAACTGTTGCAGTCGCTCCGATCTCCTTTGTTCTTGTATAAGGTGACGATGGTAGCACCCCGCTTGTCCTGAGGGATGTGTCCTTGTGCCTTCCCGTTTTCAAGACCTCTGCTAGTATGCCGTCACTCCGGTTGCTTTCCTATCAGCAAGGCGGTCCTCTCCATTTTGTAGTGAAAAACTACGTAGCCTGGGCAGATTGTTATGGGGGATGAGCTTTCGCCCAAGCAGCAGATCCCCCTCTCCACACAGCCGTTGTGGTCCAAAGGAAAGGTAGGAACCAATGCGGTTTGGCAACGGCAGGAGTTGCTGGGAAGTACTGAGATTCAGCACCGCCCACCTTAGGGACTCCAGCTCCGGATTTGTTTTCGGGCTTTACTCCCTTAGCCTTTTCTTGGCATTAGGTAGAGCTACGGGGCAACGGTGGTTTTATAAGACTTTTCCTTCATAGATGAGTTGCTGACCAAGGCTAAAGAGTCCTTTCTAGCAGGTTTTGTGATTTTTTTTTTGAGTGGTAAGGAACCTAATCTTTTCTTCTCTTTCTACTGCCGGTGTGGTCAGCCATTGGTTCCCCGAGAGCTCATCCGCACTTTGCTAGCATACTTTGCATGTATATCTATGAGTTCCCACATTCATGCGTACATATGTGTGGACTTAGACGTATTTCCTTCTTCTTCTTTTTTCCTTTTTTTTCTTTTTTCATTCTTTTTCCCTTCTCTTCCTCTTCCTGTTAACCTCACTCAGACGTATTTGTATATGCAAAGTTACCAACGCCTTTTAATTTTGTAAGTTATGACTTAGAATAAGTCCATGTGTCTTATATTTTTCTAAACCCATACTGTTTGTAGGATTCTAGCTAGCTTCTAATATATAATATGTCAGTGGCTGTCCATGTGTCTTCTATTTTTCTAAATGTGGGTAAGCATATGTATATGTGTGGGAAAATAAGACAAGTGTCATATCTCTCCATTTACTCTTCTATTACTATCTAACAATTGTGTATGTATCCCTAAAGGATAAAAAAGAAAGAAAGAAAGATATAGAAAGATAGTGCGATTGTGTGTGTGTGTGTGTGTGTGTGAGAGAGAGAGAGAGAGAGAGTGTGTGTGTGTGTGTGTGTGTGTGTGTGTGTGTGTGTGTTAAATGCAGATATCGAAGCAGGCCAGCACTCACAGCCACAATTGCGAATGGCGGATTTGGTTATCAGCAATCGATTACCGGAAAAATGTGAAATTTTCGGCAAAAATGACGATCATTGGAAGCAATCATTTAAGCAACAGCCAAGGTGCCTCAACCACATAAGGAATTGGTAATCTGTCGTCATTTGTCTTGAATTTAGCTGTCTGGTATGTCTTCAGCACAGACCTGAATGTTGTTCCACCCAATGCAGGATTTGCTATCAACAATGGCAGAAATCAAGTCGAAAAAAGGGCCACGCTGCTAATATACAGGAAAAGAAAAATAGACATTTCTCATAGTGGAATTAACCAGGAAAGCAGTAGTTTCTCTAGTCCGGTTGCCTATCCTTAAAATATTTGCAAATTAGTTACAACTGAAAAGCAAGATATAGATGGAAAGCTTATTATTATTATTATTATTATTATTATTATTATTATTATGATAAACCAAGCAATAAAAAAAAACCCACAGAATAAAAATCTGTCAGTCAAGAGCCATGGAATACGTCAGACAATATCAGGACATTGCTGAATTGAAATATCAAGAAGCCTGATATGCAACTGTATATGCACCCTAAAGAATCTATTCCATCATATATATATATATATATATATATATATATATGTGTGTGTGTGTGTGTGTGTGTGTGTGTGTGTGTTGTGTGTGTGTGTGAAGATCCTGGAATGACCATCTGGGAGATGTAATAAAAAGCAAATAAATTTCAGATTAAAATCTTATGAATTACAAATTAATGATTGAAAATGACATTCAAGTATTATTGCAAGTTCGAGGTGTGTCTAATTATACTTTTACAACTGCCAATAGATACGTGTCACGATTTACACAGTAAACATGTCAGTGAATGATCCCAATAGATAAGATCTACTTCAAAATCACATTTACATTGTGATTAAATTTTCCATATTAAAAGTAGGTGTAGAATTTAAGTGTCTGAGATAATTACTAAAAAAAACTTGTTTCATTTATAGAAAGCACTTGTCTGGGTGTAATAAAAGATTATTTATCTTCAAATGTTCTTCGGTATACAACATTAAAATGGTATCGAATCATTTTATTTTTAATCTCTTATATTTTTCTCTGTACAATTAAGACATAAAAGCAACTTCCATTTATGAATTGTGTGATGTCTTATAATGGAAGTATTTATTTTACTTTATGAGAAAACGAAACAATTGTTGTTATTTTCTTATTTTGGTGTATTCAACGACATATTTACTTCTTATGGATTATTTTTTGTCGAGATTTCTTTGTAAAACTTTGATTATAATCATAATTATATTTTCCATTGCAATAATTTTATTTAAATCGCATTTTTTACTTGTGTCTAATAATCATTTGTTTACACACGGTTATATCGTTTCAAATGTTCCTTTATAATATTTATATGATAAGCATTTCTATTTAATAATAATAATCAATTATTTGTACTCTTTAATACTAGTAATTTTCAAACAGATATATTGATCGATGGCTGGAAGCCTAACATAGTAGACCTTGGGATAATGGCAACGAAAGAGTACTCCACACTCCTCAGAGCTACAGAACTGAATTGTTATACCCAATGGCAGGGTGAATATGGTTAGTTACGACGGTATTTT
Source organism: Doryteuthis pealeii (assembly GCA_023376005.1). NCBI lineage: Eukaryota > Metazoa > Mollusca > Cephalopoda > Myopsida > Loliginidae > Doryteuthis > Doryteuthis pealeii. Next base: position 102,185,475 of record CM042155.1, read on the forward strand.
TACCCTTTCATTAAAAAGTTAACCGAAAGAGTATTTTGAGTAATTAGTATCTAAAGAATATTAAAACATGTGTTAGTTGTTGTTAGTAATTTGACAGCATAGTTACAATATAGCATTAAAGGTCCTAACATTTTAGTATTAAGTAAATCAACAACAAAATCTCTAAGTTAATTGAAAATATATGTTATGCATATGATTAATTAACTGTAAGTAATATCATTACATTTACTTTAATCCCTTATAATCCTTATTAATATTTTCCTTCTATTACTTATTTAACCAGATATGATTGTGGACAAATATCTAGTTTGATAACGTAATCTAAACGTTTTATTTACTTTTTTTGTATTTCATATGTTTAACTGAAGTATTTGCAAAGTTTTTCCCTTATATATTCGCTCTTAGCATTCGAATACTGTTCTATCATTTGTCTGAATTAGGAATAATCCCAGAATTAGAAGATTACTTAACTCATATAATAGCTCTGAGCAAACACATTTGTTAATAATGGAAATATTAGAATTTGATTAATGTTTTTACTTTTACCAGTCCAGTTTATAGATTGGTTTATCTCTAATTCTAATATTACACTGTAATATCAGAAGTTGGTTTTCTTTTTTCCTCGTTCCTGCATTAAAACTATCTTTGAATAACTTCCATAAATGCTATTTCTCTTCAATATAGGTGGAGGATTTGCCATCTTGCTTAGGCTTTTTATAAAAATACAATCAATTCTTCGTTCTTCTTTCCTCGAGCTGCAATTTAGTACAGATAGTTGGTCTACTCTACTGGGACCAATTTATTACTATTTATATATATCATACATTGTTAGAAAGAATGAGTTTTCTTTTTCATTGTATCTCCCACTCATGCGCCATGCAATAAATAGACTTTTATTATGATTATAATTATTTACTCAACATAAGTAGGCTCAACTATATATATATATATATATATATATATATATATATATAATATATATATTATATATATGGTAAGGTCCGGATCAAATCCTTTGGATTGATACCATGGTTGATCCTTAACTCATTTCGTCTTTTACTATATATATATATATATATATATATATATATATATATATATATATATATATATATATATATATATATATATATGGTAAGGTCCGGATCAAATCCTTTGGATTGATACCATGGTTGATCCTTAACTCATTTCGTCTTTTACTATATATATATATATATATATATATATATATATATATTATATATGGTAAGGTCCGGATCAAATCCTTTGGATTGATACCATGGTTGATCCTTAACTCATTTCGTCTTTTACTATATATATATATATATATATATATATATATATATATATATATATATATATATATATATATATTAGTGTACGCGTATGTGTGTAACAGTTTTCTATGCCATCTGAATATTACTACAAACAGGAATTTAAAATCAAGCTTCGGTTAACTCTGCTTGCTAATATCTTGAAAGCAGAAGCAAAAAAACAAAAGAAATAACAAATGCTATAAACATACTCTAATCATTTAGTATGCATACATATACAGATGAAAATATATACAGACTAAAATATCGTTCTTCAATAAGCTAAAATATAAACACAATCATTTAGTTAATACAATTGCTAGAAAACAAGTAACGGAAATCAATATCACTGAGGTACATTAAGAGGTTCCGGTAAGGTGTCACTAGACACCGATGAAAAAAATGAGATGACAATCACGGTATGTCTTTAAAACCCACTCACGTTATTTTGATATTTTTCGACAAAAAGGAATGCGTGGTGTTTTTGTTTAGTATGGAAAGGAAAGGAAAGAGTCATTTATGGAGAAAAAAGTTGTTGTTTCATTTATAAGACATCGCTGGAAAATGGATTTGCTTAATTTTATTTCAGTTGAACTTCTCTGTCAGATTCTCGAACTCAGTCTTCTAATGTTTTGAATTTAACTAAAACGTTTCTAAAAATCATGTGACTACCTACTGTCTAACAGCGAGAGTCCTTTATCATGATTGTCTCAGCCAGGACCTGCCACCTATCAATCAGACCACCACACTTCCACTGGTGTTTTCAGAGTCGTTGGGGAGGTACAGTACATAACAACAGTTCATAGTTTCTAAGAAAAGATCTCTAACAACTTACATAAATATTTACTGATATATAAAAAGATAATTTTTATAGTAACACAAGTTAATCGTAAATGTAAAAGTCAGTGAGAATGAAGCATTCTGAAACGAAGGTGATTAGTCAGCAAGAATGGAAACTTCGACTTGAATGATTAAATTCTGGTATTTTTTCTATTTTATGTAAGAAAAAAAATTCTATGTGACAGTGACATTTTAGCGTAATAAATAGCTTTCTCTTTTTCGCAGAGATATCTCACTGGCAAGAGGTTCAACAGTACGATATAAAATCTCTGGATATATTCATTGACACATTAATATAAACACCTTGTTATGAAGTATAGGTTAGCAAACAAGCTACGGATTACAACTATAGAGTTTTTTTTTATTTCCATTAGTTGCTCAAAACTAGTATTTTTGTGCCGGACTTAGCTGAAATGAATGAGTATCAAGTGTTTTGGATATATTAAAAGATAGATAAATACTAAACCTATGACGAGAATTAGTGATTAGCAGATCGACTTTGAAATCATTCTTGTTGTCTTTTTGATGCTAACTTTGCATACTAATATAAATCGTTTTGTTCTTATCTCCTCCACTTTTCAGAGACCATAATTAGCAAGGTCGATTCTTACAGGGTGCCCATATTTCTGGCCTTGTGTCATACAGAGGTTAGTACGTATCAATTGATAGATCAATAGATAACCGTCTTATTTTTCTGGCAAATATTTTGAAGGTATTTTTTACTTTAAAATTATATAAAGAGATTATAAAGTTTTGAGCATGTGGGAAGAGTTGTACGCATATGTGAGGTGTGTGCAAACCATTTCAATATTTAAAAAAGTGTAAAATATTGCTTACAGAAAATATTCCTTCAGGTGTATACAGCATCGATATATGTGAGGAAGCATAAAACAAAGTCATAATTTGAAAATTCTTTTCTTTTTATATTTTTCAATAGGAGACACTTTGCACCTGACGTGTTCACACGAGTTAATATGGGGTGATTTATTGCTTGAGTTTTTGTCTTTTGTGTGTGTGTGTGCGTTTGTGTGTGTGTGTGTGTGTGTGTGTGTGTGTGTGTGTGTGTGTGTGTGTGTGTGTGTGTGTGTGAAGATTAGGATAGAAATCTAAATAAATAAGATGAAAATAAAACTTACATTTCCCTCAGGTTTGATGTCTAGCTGCCGAGTGCATTGTTATTTGGAATATGTAAAAATTATTTTACTTTTAAATCACAAGATTAAAGTAATATCCCCCATTCGCCAAGAGTGATGCAAAGAGAGATAGGGGGATATAAAACATTAGATAAGTTGATAGGTAAGAAAGGAAGGAAGGAGAGAAGGAAGGCTAAAAGGAAGGAGAGCAAAAAGGGAGGAAGCAAGGAAAGTGGCAGGAAAGAATGTTAAGACAGGAAGGGAGGAAACGGTAAGGGAGAGGGAAACTAAAGTGGGGAAGGAAGGGAGAAAAAAGAAACTAAACTAGTGGAGAGAAAAAGGAAAAAGGAAAATGAAGGAAAGAAGGGAAGAAAAATAAATTTAAAATAAGAAAATGGAAGTGAAGGAAAGAAAGAAGAAAGTAAATAATGAAGGATCGAGGGAACGTAATCAAAGTTATCGGGAGGTAGAATGAAATCGGAGATCAAGTTCGAATTTAAGTTGAGGCTGCCTATGTTGGCTAAACAATTATAATCATAATATAGATCTATTTATATCTATATTTATAATCATGGGAGAGATCTATTTATATCTAAAATAAATATATAGATATTTATATTTATAAATCAGTTTTAGGATGCACCCACTGCCAGGCATTTTGGGTCGTTGATTCGTTCATTTGTTGGTTTTACGTCATTTGAAATCTATTTGGGGCTATTTTATTCAGAAGTTAGATTAACAATTATGGTCTCAAATTATAAACAGTACAGATATATATTTTCACAATTATTCTAAATACTTCATTATTTCTAACTGATCTATTTGAACCATATATGGGATATCAGTAGATACTACCATTCGCAGTCAGAGGGAACCTGGAAGTAATAGCAATTAAGGGGTTACTTCAAGCATTCCAAATATCCAAAACTCTACGGTCAACACCGAATTTATATTCAGTGTCATATTTAGGATTTCTATTTGTAGGGTCGGTCTATTCAAGGCTTCTCCTCCGATACGGCTACTACCAGATGTTTTGATTTGAATATTTGTTAAATATTCGTATTACTGGCATGTCACAATACTGACGGAATTGTAGGTATTTAACCAACCTGTTCGCCACAAGTGAGATGTGACACAAGGTCGCAAGTATGAAGCATCAAGCGAAGATCAAATTCGTTCAGTAGTAAGGGATCTGTGAGACGTGCTAGCTAACCATTACACCACGATCGAATGCTCACTGATTGAAAAGTAGGTTCATAAACACGTGGATACATCGCTCTTTCATAATTACCGACTTGACTGTAATAATACTAAGAGTCTCTTCTTACATCCGTCAATCAATAGGCGCTTAATTTTTAGGAATATGACAAGGATCGACATTTATGAAACTTGAGTTGTAGGAAATTTTTGTGAGTTTTAATATGCAATATCATTTATATATAAAACTATATAGTTGATCCAGAAGAAAAGAAGGGGGACCGCAAAAACAAAAGCAATCTCTTTCGATAACACAAAATAATGTTATAATTTCATAAAAGCAAAATCGATAATTCGCAGGAGACTATCAGGAGTAGGCATAAATTAAATAGTTAATAATCGAATGCAGTATAATGATACAAAAAGAATACAAGTATAGACGTGCCTATGTGGGGAAAATTATCCACTGGGAATTTTATAGGAGACTACCATGCGGCCAAGCTGACAAATGGTATTCGCACAAAAATCCTGTGTCACTAAATGAGACATATAAAGTTCCCTGGGACCGCTCAATACCGTCCAGAAGACCAGACCTAGTGTTTATCTGTATCTCATCCGATACCTGAAAAGCTTGTTCCATAGATTGAGCCCTTGGAACGATCTTCAAAGCCTGTAAACATACTGAAATCAATAGGAAAATTGAAATCCTAATAAAGTTAAAATCAGCCAGAATACTTAGGAGAATACTGGAAACTAGAGGAGACTCGCTGTCACTCAGCCCAGTAAACAATGACCAGTCACAATTGGTGTGAAAATAATCGAAAGGTGTAAAGTAAACGTCCTTAAAAAAGACGGCCGCAGTACAAGCAGTAGTCTTTGAATGAGGTGAGTGGTCTCACTAAGTAATTTTCCTGTTCAAATCAATCAAATACCAAATATAAATACACATCCGTTACAAATCGTCCGTGGAATATATGCATAGACATGCGCACAATATATAATTTTGAAATAGAACCAACATGCATAAAAATATATTACTTAAAGGGATTCATCAATATAAGAGATATTGCATATTTGTGCGAATAAAATAATAAAATTAAAACCCAATAAAAATCAGTAAATCAGTCTTGTCTAATTCATTTACTTTCTTCTTTGCAAATCTTTTTATCAAACCTTAAAGAATTTATGGGAAAATGGAAATCCAAAACTAGAAGATCAAAATCACTTGCACCTGTGAATTTTATATTAAGTTAGCTAAACCCTAGAACCCCTGCTAATGAAGGAAAAATACAAATAGTATATCAAATTTAAAGTGGAATTGCACAGTGGAAATAAGCTATATATTTATATATATATATATTATCTGATATATACCATACATATATTACGTATATTATTATATCATATATAACATATTATATATACTATGATAGCAGAGATATCATTATAGTTTATCATTTTATTATGTTATATTATTATTTCACACCTTGTGAGATTTTCACACCAGCATTAGCTGATGGTCTTTCACTCCAGTCTGAGTGACAAGATTCCTCAGGTCTCCATGACTCTTCTGAGTATTTTAGCAGATTTTAACAATGCTGCTGTCTGGATAGTCTTAATTTCCCCTCTGATTTTCAATTTTTCACGTCTGTTTTCTAAACCTTTGGGGACCGTTCAAGTGCACTAACTATAATTGGTACCACTTTCTCCCTAGTATTCAACAGCCTTTTCAATTCTCTGGCAAGGTTTATATATTTGTCTATCTTTTCATTTTCATTCCTCTTCGACCTGTGATCTGCTGGAACTGCAAAATCTATCAGTTGACAAGTGTTCTTTTTCTCATTAATCAATACTAGGTCTGGTCTTCTGGCTGGGCTAAGCCGATCCATCTTTTATATCATTATATTAATATTATATTGATATATTACTATCCATTTTTACATTATATTATATTAATATATTACTATCTTATTAAAATTATATTATTTTGATATATTACTTTTTTATATATTATCTTTAACTTATTACTATATATTACATTATATTAATATATTACTATCTTATAATTAAAATATTTTTACATTAATATATTATAATATTTATTGTAATATAATATCTATTTGTTATAATATAATATATCTATTTATTTATAGATATTTTCAGGTAAATATTATTGCACTAATATTATTGCTAGTCGAAATAAATAGAATTATGATAGTCTTATAGTGCTTTTTTAGTATTAAATATTTGGTTCATACCTAAAATGCAATATGTTCATGTTTTAACAGTTGTAACTTCAATAAACTATTCTCCTTCTTCGTTGTTGCCTGTATCAATTTGTTTATCCTTGTTTTCCATGTAATGAACTCTTCCATAATTATTTCTTCGGACGTCTTGAGGTTGAATCACTTTTTGACACTATAATGGTCATATCTTTCCTTGGAATGAAAAATTTGCCAGTGATTTCCAGAAATCATTAATTGCAGTACCCAGAAAAATTCAACATTTCCTTTCTTTTTTTTTAATTGGTTTATTTAATGTAAAAGCCATGATTGTAGAAGAACAGACGGATAACTATTTAACCCATAACTGGGAAACTATTAACAAATTGTGAATGATAAAATCTACGGATGTTAAACAAGGTCATTTACAAGCAGAGTACAGCTGGTTTGAATTCAGACTAGACTGCCGTTCGAAAGTTAAAGTATCAAACCTTCTCTACTATATTACCCATATCTGGAGGGGGTGAGAATTGATAGATTTATGACTTTCTCATGAGAATTTAGTGCACAAAGACAGGATTTGAACTTAAGTCACCGATTTCATTTTTTACGATGTTGACCATTATGCCATCCGCGCCTTCACAATAAATAAAATATTCTATAATAAGAACTGTGTAATAATTATCTTGATAAATAGATTCTCTAAAGAATATTAGTCTCATGGGAAAATGATAACAAAAAGAGTCGAAAATTATGGAGAGAACGTTTTGTGATACCAAATAAAGCAAGAGATTTCCAGTAATTTCTCCGACTCTTGATGAATCAGCAGATATTTTTGATAATTCGGTGATGCTTGTGCTCATTCGGGGATTTCAAGTGACGAGTGAACTTAGGTCAATAGCCAGGATCAACCATTTAAGTCAAGAAACTACTGTTACTCATCTGTAATGATGTCTATTGATGACAATAAAAGCAGCTACCCAAAGAAATAGAAACCAATCCATGACAATTTGAACAATTTTGGAATATTTTATCAAAAACATCACATATCTGTCATTAAAGTTTATGAGGATTCTGTTGATGCATTTTACTGATGGGATTCAATTACTACAACACTGAAGTTTGTGGATTGAGGTTTGTGGACAACAAGGGACACCTTGCTGAAAATCACACCTCATTTGCACATATTCATTGAGAGTAACCTTTCAGTCGACCCTCGTATATCGACATATGTAACGTTAATTATAAATATGCTTGTTTCAGTTGGCTTATGTAATCCTTTCTTTATTCACTTTATCTCTCAAGATCTAAAAACATTTCTAATCCGGTCTGTCTCAATAAAACTTTACAGACATCTATATTAGGAAATACGATAAAAAAGAACTGTAGGCGCTTCTCCTTCACGAAAAGTCACATTAATAGTAATAGGATTTCTAGAAGTTGGTGAAATTACTCTATGCCTACATAAGATAAAAAGGACTAATGAACAATAACAATTTAATCCACCATGCAAAGAAATTGCTAACCAAATGAGATGCGACAAAGTGAAGAGACTAAATTTCTAATTAACAAGGGAGTATTGTCTACACACGCTCTGAATTGAAACTTCTTATAGGTAAAATCTATTTTACAGTTCCTCAGATCAAATTGAGATCCGATTGTTACAATGGGGTATATAGGTCCTCAGATTTATAGTAACAAGGAAATCTACTTATCATTAAGATATGTTAAGTTAATCAGAAAAATCATATATATATATATATATATATGTGTGTGTGTGTGTGTGTGTGTGTGTGTGTGTGAGCGTCTCGAGGTGGGTATGTGTGCGCGTAGATTAATAGTCTGTACAATGTTCTAAATATATGCTACGTGTATATATCAATTCATACCACACACACACACATACAATTATACATATAAACGTTGCAGCTATTTTCCCAATGTATATTTGATAATATATACGCCTATATAATTATTCACATGTATGCGTTTGTGTAATATTTTGGTGTATGTAAGCATACAGGAAATATCAAATGCCTAAAACCAGCTATCGTTATATTATTAGATACAAGTGGGAGATGCATGCATGCATGCATAGATAGATAGATAGATAGATAGATCTATGCTGACAAAGATGATGATATGAAATATTAAATAATTTTAGATTCTTTTTAAGGTTTAATACATTTTATCAATACAGTGTGTCTATAGTTTCATAAATTCATTTTTGTAAATATTTAAGATAATTGCATTGACGACAAACTCTTGAATATTATAACATTTATGACCTTTACTCGATGTTACATTTCAAATCACGTTGCCAAATTATATAATAGGCAAGAAAGGAAGAGAGTAGAGGAAAGATAGAGAGAGGGGATGAGTGTGCGGAAGCCATGACGCTAATCTGTTTCAATCGAACATAAGGGAAAGAAAGAAAGAAAGGATGAGAAAGAATTAAATAAGAGAAAAAAAAGGGCAAGTTACACAGAAAAAATATAATAAGAAAGAATGAAAGAATGGAGGAAGATAGAGAGAGGGGTGAACACGCAGATGTGATAACGCAATTCTGTTTCAATTGAACATAATGAAAAGATGAAAAGAAGGAAAGAAAGAAAAAAACGAGTAAGAGTTAAATCAAGATTATTATACTTTTTTACATGTTGAACTATTTAGCAATAGCTCTTCAGGTGGTGTTAAGATGAAAAAATACATAAGCGTATACCAACAGTTACAAATAGACGTATTGTTTCATGAAGGAGAAGCTGTATATGAAATGGGTAGACAATAGAAAAGAGCTTACTTCACGGCGGAAAGCAAAATAGCCACATGGCTTTACCGCTCCCTGGCAGGGTCCGAGACACGTCTCTAATGTTCAAAGAAACAGGCAAAAGAAATCGATAATGGGTTTCCGAGACTTTCATGAGACACCCCACAAGTCATCACAAGTCTTAAAAGAAAACGCTTTCTTTCCATCACCATTTCTTAAATACATTTCTAACCAATGGAAAAATAGAAATAAATAGAAAAAAATCACACCGACAAGACCCTACCTATTCCCATATGATTTGGCTGATTTGGCGATTTGTGTGTTCTAATTAAACAAAACTAATTTTGATGTCGTGAAACGATAAGTAGGAGTTATGATAGTGATTGACACTGAGTTTAAACTGAAGAATTTGACACCGGGCAGCTGCTGTTCCCTTGAATAATCAAGTTGTGACTTGTCCACTATTTCTTTCAAAAGTAATTGTAACACTCGGATGTGAAAAAAAACAGACTAGTCCGAGCTTATGGCATAATTTCATTGGGTATACGATTGCATCCCCACCTTCAAGAGATAGACCAATCAGTAATCAACACGTCCAAAAAATCAGGAATTGTAGCTTCGTTATGGAGAAAATGCTGGAAGTAGGAATTCATGACAGAAGTAGATTTTGAGTTCTGTGGTTGATATAACTCTTATTGATTAATCTTTGTTCCAGACAAACACACTCAAATAAACACACTCCACATTGATTCACTGATATTTTATCTTTATCATGTTGGGTTTTTTTGTTTTGTTTTGTTTTTGTTTTGTTTTTTTACTTAACTTTAGTCACGATCTTGCAATCAGCATTTCTCTACAAATGGAAAATCTGATCTCAGTAATTATCAAGAATACAGGACAGTAATTTGTTTGGTTGATTCAATAGTTCGATTTAAAACTGGTTGTTAATGTAGTCATTTACTAAGCTTAACTCACTTTACCACAAGGCCAGAAATATTGCATTGCCCTCGGCATAAAATTAAACTGCATCCGGTAGAGACGTTTCGTATATATAAGGAAGCGCGTGCTGTAATGGGAAATGGACTCACCGCCCCGAGTTCAAATCCTGGATGTGGTAATTGCATTTCACTTAGCGCTAATACCCTTGGGAAAGATATGAATCCTACTCTCCCTCCAGCTATGGGTAAATAATAGGGCAGACTGGGCTCTTTAACCTTGGTTAGGCAACTGGTCTAGGAGAAGGAAAACTCTGAATTCAAACCAGTTGAACTCCGCTTAAGAAATTTACATTGTGTCAGATCCTGCTCGTGTGGAGGGGTTGGTAAATATATATATATGAAGAGGTATGGAGTGGTTAGAACACACTTCATCCACATTATTCTCAGTTCCACCCAGGCCCGGAGTGGTTGTACCAGTTAGATCTCGATTTATGGATCAAGTGAATCTGGCTGAACATTATTATTATTGGATAGTAATACTTGAATCAATATATCTGTGTACAAAAAAAACTGTACTTTACTGGTACTGTTGTGTTTTCATTTGTCTTATTTCGCATGACTAAAAAAAAGTAAAGTCGTCGGGGAGGCCTAAAATCGGTATTAGCCAGACAGCGACGGAGTCTATCCCTTTTTCACTAACGCTAAATCAAGGAGATTGTTTTAGCGTCTGAGGTGAAGCGCCATACTTACCATCAAGCCCTTACTTTACCGCACAGATTCATACGCTGAGCTGGCAAGGGCCGGTATCGAACCTTGTGGTTCCTAGTCGGGCATGTGACCAGTAACTCATAATAATAGTAATAGATTCAACTTAACTTCAGTTTCACTTCCATTTTATTTATATCAAACAGTTGAATAATTTTAAGTGTTTATCGGTTACGTCAATCGAATTCTAAAAAATATGTCATAAAAAGACGAACGAGGTATTAACTTGACTTATGCTATATTCAAATATAACTCAATTATGGTTTGTTAAGGTGGTGATTATGTTACCACACACACACTCACACACACACACGCGCGCGCACAAACACGCACAGACACACACACACACACACACACACACATATATATATATATATATATATATTAATGACTGATCCATGTATCAATTGATTGGCATCCTCCCGTCTACAAAAGACGATGGAGTAGTGTCCACTTTTTTTTTTAATTTTATCTGCAGCTGTGTGAGTGGCTGAACAGTCCACCTCTTGAATGGCAATCTCTGGTGCAGTGAATGCAAGAAAACAGTGATGCCTGCTGGAGTTGCTCTTTTTCACTCCTTTTCGTTCCTTGTTTGACAAGGAGTCGCCAGGTCGCACGTCATTTGCACAAGCCTCCCACGTGTTGGTGCCAATGTGGCATGTCTTTATTTTCCTTTTGCAGGTATCTTTAAAGTGCAAGCGTGTTCTCCCTGTTAATCGGGTGCAATCTGCCAATTCGCCGTACAGTAGGTTTTCGGAGATGCAGCCTTTGACCATCCTCCTGATGGGGCCAAGCCAAAGTAGGCGTCTCTCTCGCAGATGATGACGGACATGCTGTTCCTGTTTGTTCACTCCAGCACTTCTGTGGTCGGCACTTTGTCCTGCCAGCGTATGCGTAGGATGCGTCGTGGGCATCTGAGGTGGAAATTGCGGCATGGGTATCGTTTTGTAGTGGGAAAACTACGTAGCCTGGGCAGGAAAGGTAGGAACCAATGCGGTTTGGCAACAGCGGTGTCGCAGGAGTTTTGGGGAAGTACTGAGATTCAGAACCACCCATCTTCAGGACTCCGGCTCCAAATTTGTTTTCGGGGTTTACTCCCTTAGCCTTTCATTGGGTTAAGGTAACAGTGGTTTTATGAGACTTTTCCTTGTCTTGGTCCTGGATTGGTAAGTTCACTAATCATGCTACTGCCGGTGTGGTCGGTCTTTAGTAAATGAGGGCTCGTCCGCTCTTGTCTACAGACTACATGTGGGCGTCAGCAAGCTCGCACATTTACGCATATAAATGTATAGTCTCAGTCATGTTGCATGTGCAATGTTACCGGCGCCTTGGAAGTCAGGACTTATACTAAGTCCAGGAGTCCTATTTTTCTATGACCATGTTCATAAAAATATGCACCTGTGGAAGTGATCCAATCTTATATAACAGCAATGACTGCGTCATTGTCAGGAAAATGATATCCCCGTCATCCATCTTTCATCGGCCCGATATATCAATTATATTTTTAATTTCCTTCAATTTAATGCCAGAATTTAGTGGAACAAAATAAAATTCCGAAACTTGAATATGAGGTTTAGCATTTTTGTCGTGATACCCAGTATGGAAGCCATTTCATCTTCTAATTATTTAAACAGATATATTCTTATGGGTGGGGCAGAGTAACTTTGTGTTCGATGAATGAACAAAACAATTTCAGCTAAATTGTCTTGGATTTGAAGTGACGATGCTATTTCATGTTATTTATGGAATTTCTTTTAAATTCTATTTGTATTTATTTTCACATTCTGACTGGATTGATTTGCTTTATGCGCAATTTTAGCAAATCAATCCAGAGGAATTTAGATCTCGTCACACTTTCACCGAAGCATCACATCATGTGTTGCTTGAATTCAATGAAATGATACGGAATATTTAATTGCCAATTTATTGAATCAGCAATAAACTCTGTACGCCCCACTCCCCAATGTCATCAGAATGGGGGGGGGGATATAAAATAGTTTAATTCCAGAGTACAAAGTAATGGATCATGGTTGGATAAAATGGAAAGACAGAAAGAAGAAGTAAGAAAGAATGAATATAAACGAAGTGAGAGAAACAAGAAGGTGAACGATGAGATTTTAATGAAAGAAAGAAAGAAAGATAATATATAAATGAAGAGGAAAAAAAACAAGGAATTTGATAAAAGTGATTTAAAAGAAAGAAAGAAAGAAATGGAATGAGGAAAGAAAGCATGAAGTCTAGAAATGAACAATAAACAAAGAAGGAAGAAAGATTGACTAAACCAAAGAGAAAACTAATTGAAGACTTTACCATGCTCGTTCTTTCCCTCATTTAATTTAGATCACTTCACTTCCGCCAAAAAAACGGAAGTCGATAAATTTGTTGAGAACATAAAAAGAAAGCAAAGAAAAAAACCAAAGGAATACTTTGGACAGAAAACAACGATTTTTTTTTTACAATTCCTAAAAGAAAATGACACAAATCCGAATTACAAGAAATAAATTTAGTAAAATGTTACAAATAGAAATTGTGATTTACTAGTTCATCTCACCAGATAAAATAGCGGCAGTGGAAAATATAAAATCAAAGAATTTCAACATTTGAAATAATCTACATCAAAACACAGATTAGCGTAATTTGGATTTGAAGAAAAGAATCAAAATTAAATTATATATATATATATATATATATATATATATATATATATATATATATATATATGAAGTGGACAAACAATCTGTTTGAGATGGCGATAGTACTACCCTGTCTATAATTGACTTTGTCTCGATTTGTTTACGCCTTACATTTAAACGGATATGCACGCCTAATTCATTTAATTATAACTAATTAATTTTCAAATTAGGTATGACTTCAATTAAGCACATAATCTTCCAAATATATAATATTATATATATATATATATATATATATATATATATATATATATATATGCGAATGCATGATGACAGAATACCAAAGATTCTCATGTATAGTCAGCTTGACGGTGGTAAAGAAACGTGGGTCGACCATTGCCCAGGTTTAAGGACAAAGCTGATAAGTAACCTCTCAGCTGCAAATAAATTACGCTACCTTTGAGAGCACATCACTCAATCGTAGAATGTGGAGGACTTTGTGTTACAATGGTATTAATAATTTTGCAGCATCGGAGGTCACCAAGCTGAGTCAAGCTAGAGAAAGGACTAGAGTATTGGCTAGTGTCCCAGCAATACATTCAAATAATGCACACACTTGTTCCATCTGTGGACTTCTTTGCAAGTTTATTGGCAGGGCTGAAATGTCATCTACGATTAACACACAAGGTTAGATGAAAGAGGTTGTCTGAACCTCATACGTCGAAATCGTAAATACATTTTAAACCTTTTTTTTTCGCCAATTTTGATCAAATTTATCGTAAACATGGCCGTCAACGCTGTCTAAGATGACGTAAAATCTGTATTTTAGAAAATGAACCCGATTGAAAAAAATTACAAAAATCGGGGAATTTTCCAATTTTAATGAAATTTTCAGTCTTGATTTATCAATAAATAAATTTTATAATGCATTTATGCATTTATTGATAAATCATCACTGAGAATTTCATTAATATATTTACAGGGCCGGTAAAATAAGCATAAAAGTCGGTTTGTCTATAAATAGCCTCTTCCTAAATTTTTACTAACAATTATTTTATTTATTTCTTCCTTTGACTCTATAAATTTTTTAAATTAATCATAATAATACAAGTAAGAGAGAGAGAGAGAGAGAGAGAGAGAGAGAGAGAGAGAGAGAGAGAGGGGGGGGTGATGAAAGAAGTGTTAGAAAATTGTTACATATCTATGAGTTGGTGTTCATGTGTGTATATGTTTTTATGCGTATATGTTTTTCTTATATGTGCGTATACTTATATCGGTGTATATGTGTGTCAGTGTATGTGTGTATGTGTGTGTGTGTGTGTGTGTTGTGTATTATTATTATTATTATTATTATTATTATTATTATTATTATTATTATTACTTTTGAGTTTTTGGAATCAGCGTTAGCTGATGGTATTTCACTGGAGTCTGAGTGACAAGTCTCTTCATGTCTCCAGGACTTTTCTAAGTATTATAGCCGATTGCAGCAATGTAGTAGTCTTGGTGGACTCAATTCTTCCTCTGATTTCCAGACAATCCAGACTTTATTATTATTATTATTATTATTATTATTATTATTATTATTATTATTATTGTTATTATTTGAGTTTTCACATCAGTGTTAGCTGATGGTCTTTCACTGGAGTCTGAGTGACAGCAAGTCTCCTCAGGTCTCCAGGACTCTTCTGAGTATTCTGGCAGATTGCAGCAGTTCAGTGTTCTGAATGGTTTCAATCCTTCCTCTGATATCCAAACTTTCCAAACCCTTTTCTAATCCTTTTGGGACTGTTCCAAGTGCACCAACTACAATTGGTATAACTTTCACTTTCATATTCCATAACTTTTTCAGTTCTCTGGCAAGGTTCAGATATTTGTCAATTTTTTCATTTTCCTTTAACTTCACCCTGTGATCCGCTGGCACTGCAAAATCCACCAGTTGACAAGTTCTTTCTTTTTTGTTAATCAACACTAGGTCTGGTCTTCTTGCTGGGATAAGGTGATCCGTTTTAATTTCAAAGTCCCAGAGAATTGTGTGCGTTTCGTTCTCAAGAACAGATTCTGGTTTATGCATATACCATTTTGTTGTGTGGTCAAAATTTAATTTCTTGCATAATTCCCAGTGGATCACCTTCCCAACCCAGTCGTGTCTAGTTTTGTATTCTCGTTGTGCTAGTTTGCTACATTCGCAGAGTATATGGTTAACAGTCTCATCTCTATTACCGCAAAGTCTACATTTACTATTTTGTTGGGTCTTATCAATTTTCGCTTTGATGTAGTTTGTCCTTATGGCATTATTTTGTGCAGCAATTATAAGTGATTCTGTTTCTCTTTTGAGGTTTCCCTTTCTTAACCATGTCCAAGTCTTTCCATGTGCAACCTCATCTATTTGTCGTTTGAAGCGTCCATATAATTGTTTTTCTTCCCATTTTTGTTTTCTAGTCTTTGTCGTTTTCTGTTTGTCATCTGCCGTTTCTACTATTGTTGGTCGCCATAAGTAATTTGTCTTTGCTCTTCCTTGTGTAATCTTCAAGTTGTTGGATTGTGGTTTCTATGCATTCCTCTATGTTGGCAAGACCTCTTCCCCCTTCCTTTCTTGACACATACAATCTATCTCTATCATCTCTAGGGTGGAGAGCCTTGTGCATGGTCATTAATTTTCTCGTCCTTTGGTCTATCTGTCTGAGTTCTTCTTTGTCCATTTTAAGAATGGTCCTGAGTATCTTATAATGGGGACAGCCAGGTATTAATTCCTTTGATCAGATTTCTGCTGTTAAGTTTCGTTTCTAGAAGTTTTCTAGTTCTCCTGAGATATTCCTTTTTAACTTTTCCTTTCATTTCTGCTTGCATGATATTGTCCGCTTCCAAAATTCCTAAGTATTTGTAGCTTTCATTTTCATCAAGAGATTTTATAGTTTCCTGATTTGGTAGTTGTATTCCATTTAATAGTTTTCTTTCACCCCTTTTTATTACAAGCATAGCACATTTTTCGATTCCAAATTCCATCCCTATATCCTGGCTATATATCCTAATAGTTTGTACTAGGCTCTCCAATTCTTTTTCATTTTTTGCAAAAATTTTAATGTCATCCATGTACATAAGGTGGTTGATCTTTTCTTGTGAATTACTAAATTTGTATCCCCCGGTACATTTTTTCAGTATATGGTTTAGCGGCATCATTGCAATAATAAAGAGTAGTGGTGATAATGAGTCTCCTTTGGATTTTTACTTCTGCCAGGGATTGTTTTCCAGCTTTTAATTGAACTCGCCAGTTTTCCATGGCTTTTTTAATGAAGTTTATAATGTTGTTGGAAATTTTATACATTTGTAGGCATTCTAAAATCCAGGTATGTGGGACCATGTCATAGGCTTTTCTGTAATCGATCCAGGCCATTGCAATATTTTTCCGTTTATTTTTGACTTCTTTAAGAATGTATTGGTCTATATAGAGTAAGTCGTGGGTTCCTCTTTTTCCCTTGCGACATCCTTTCTGTTCTTCTGGGAGAAGTTTCCGCCAATTGAGTGAAAAGTATACTTCTTCTCTTACAACAGCAGTTAGAATTTTCCACATCATGGGTAGACAAGTTATTGGTCTATGATTGCTGTGGACATTTCCTTTTTGTGGGTCTTTCTGGATTAGTGTAGTTATTCCTTTTGTCATCCATTCGGGTATTTCCGTTTCTTGTAGGCATCTGTTCAGTTGCTGGGCCATTCTTTTGTGGATAGTCGTAAATTTTTTGAACCAGAATCCATGTATGCCATCATGGCCTGGTGTTTTCCAATTTGCTACTTTCTTGAGTATTATTATTATTATTATTATTATTATATCATTATTATTATTATTATAGAAATAGAAATAGAAATAGATCTGTTAAAAATTATTAGCATATCAAAATATTTTATAACGTATATCTATGCAAACAAATGATTATTAAATGGAAATAGTTACTTGAAACCATTTAGATGTTTGAAGGATTAAAGACCAAAAAGTGTTATCTTTGTAAAATGCAACAGAACCCCGAAATGATAATGATGATTATAATAAAGCATTTACAAATTAGTCGAATTTCGCCTTTAAATAATCCATAAAATGTTGATATATCATTAAACAAATCAACAAAACCAAACTAAATATATATAAATCTAAACTCAATTATAATTCAATGAAATGAGCTGAATATATGTGAAAAGAGAAAGTTACTTTGCTAAGAATTATTCTCATTATCTCCCTTTAATAATTGCTACCCAACAGCAGAAGTTTCATTTACGCGATGCTATTAAATTCATTTGCCGTTAAAAGAGGCAATTTCTGTGGCAATTTTTCATTCAGGTAATTAAAAATTATCATGAGAAATGTATTGATTTAACTGCGTAAATTAAGCACTAATTTCCGAAGGTTTTGACATTTGTCTTTTAAAGTTATGCAGCCTTTTAAGATATTAAGCCTCGTTTTCAAAGAGACATATGCCGAGAATGAAAGGGGAATTTATTGGTTTCCTTTCCTAAAAGGAATTGTTGATTTTTCACGCTTAGTAATAAGTGACCGAGAAAAAAGTACAAGTTTGCATTACTACAAGAAGATTCCCGAGTTCGAAAAGAAGGTTCCCGAGTACGAAAAGGTTCCCGAGTCCGATAAGAAATACCTGAAGAAGGCCGTAGGACACATTGGCCGAAAAGTTGGACAGATAATAGTCCGAATAATCCAAATAATACTAAGTTTCCAACAATGATCTCCTAAAAAAAGTTAAACACCCTATGACATATAATAATCAAATAATTAATATATATATATATATATATATATATATATATATAATGAATAGAGAATGAAGAGAAAAGTATTAGCATACAAAGGTGTTCAATGCTAATATAGCAGAGCAGATTTACAATCAATGATATATATAAACACTTAGACAAATCGCCTACATTGAACAAACTGTTCAATAAGAACAATTTTAAAATCAGTTATTGTTGTATGAACAATATTAAAAACATAATTGACAAACACAATTTTAAAGTCTTAAATGGTAATGACAACAACCAGAATGATAGATGCAACTGTTTCGATAAAACTAAATGCCCCTTAAGTGGCAATTGTTTAAATACAAACTTATTGAACAAGAGAAAACACAAACTTATTGAACAAGAAAAGTGAATTCGTTTCGAAATGCAGGCATTTGAACAAATTTTTATTGTGCCATTTACCACCTGATCCTAATTAATCCCTTAATTTTCGCCCTCCTTTTATTTATTAAAAAAAATCATCTGGACACCGCGTACAAAGCAAGTTTGTTTTGTTTTTTTGTTTTTTAAATACAACTTTAGCGCTATAACATTCCATCGCGTGGACACGCTTCACGTCATATAAATGCTAAACAAGCCATAGTTTTTTTTTTAATTTAGCGTTATAACATTCCATCGCGTGAACACGATTCACGTTTATATAAACGCTAAAAAACTACTGTTTTTTTTATCTCAACCATTTGACTCTGGTCTGAGGATTGCGTAAGTATGAAACTAATAGTTACAAGATTAATATCCATAATATAATACATTATTGATTATATATATATATATATATATATATATATATATATATATATATATATATATATTACCAACTCCTCCGCACGAGCAGCATACGACACAAAGTCAATTTCTTAAGCGGAGTTCAACAGGTTTGAATTCAGAGTTTTCCTTCTCCTAGATTGGTTACCTAGCCATGGTTAAAGAACCCAGTCTGCACTGCTACCTATCCTTAGCTGGAGGGAGAGTAGGATTCATACCTTTCCCATATATATATATATATATATATATTATATATATATATATATATATTAAGGGTCTCCTTAAAAAACGGACTGAGCTCTCTCCGGCAGGCTTTACATATGTAAATATGTATGTATTTATCGGTAATAATTCTCTGTTGCAAGTGGGTGGGCTGATAGCCTAGTGGTTAACGACTCTGAATGATGAAAAATCAGCCAAGTTTTGAGCCTGGCTGGAGGTTGCCTGCCAAGTCTATACGCACTGAAGAGACATGATACGTATTACATCTAAAAATGGACCGAATTCTCATTATGCTCTGATGATGATTTTTTTATGAATCGAAATATTACCAACATTAGCAATAACTTAATTTTAACAACATTGTGTATTTTCATACCCTTTTATCTATACACATACCTTCGGATTCATTCACTTACTCTTAACTCATATATATATATATATATATATATGTGTGTGTGTGTGTGTGTGTGTGTGTGTGTGTGTGTGTGTGTGTGTGTGTGTGTATTTGGGCAGCATTCTTTCATTTATACATGTAGAATTAAAAAAAAGACACATCTCCTGTTTAACAATTTCATTTTTGATCTTTTCGAGTTTTCTGGCCAACTTTTTAATATTTGGGTGGAATTCGTGGATAAGTCCACTAAGGTTCACGTCCCGAGTACTTTCGGCTCTTTGAAGTGCTATCATCAGGGGTGATGCGTTCCAGTTTTTTTAAATTATATTAATGTGGAGGCTGGAAGGAGAAGAATTGATGAGAAAGGTGTTATAGGCATTTTAAAATGTGTGTACTGCATTGGAAATTAATTTTGTTTAAGGATGGTTTGTATTGTTTTATGTATAGAGCTTCTCGTATTTGGAGTTTTTGTTTATTTTTTTCTTTGTGCAGAATGTGTGTATTTTCCGTTAGAATATTAGAGTGGGGGCATGAACGTAATTTTAGGTGTAATAATAATGTGTATAATGCCCAACAAGATAGCCTAAAACTTCACAAAATCATCGGTGACTATAAACCCGGCTACATTTACGGTACAATCAAAATACACAAATGACAGCATTTACCAATTTTAAGTCGTCTGGAGATCATGGGTGAAGCCAATAGCAATTTCTTTGAATAAATTCAATTTTTAGTATTTAAAGATATGTTTATGTAATTTATCTAAATATATCTGACAAAGTAGGATGTCAGTGTTATTTTCATTGTTGCGTAACTTAGATAACAATTTACCAATCGCACCCTGTAACATACAGGGTGCGATTTTTAAGTGTATGTTTCAAATTATTGTGAATTCTATTATTATTTGTGACTACAAAACATTGATATTTCTACTAAGTATTAAATACTTAACATTTTAAAATGAATTCGAAGATATAAACCTGTACTGTATGTAATTGGAGTCCATAAATTTTAATCTATCTTTTGCATAAAATATCCAATCTTGTGTTGACATTTAAACCAATCGACGTATAAAGTATCAAGCAAAATAGTTTAGATATGCATAGTTTTATTATTCTATAGTTTATTTTTCTTCTTCTTATGTTGGAAATTAAATAAATATTATAATAATGTACATACTCCGAGTCTAGCCGTAAAGAACATCCTTAATTAATGCCTTATCTTCTGAGAAAATTATTCAAAAAGCTTGTATTTTCGGTTTTGAAATAGATTTGCATATTCACCGTCACAATTGCCTTATTTTTAAGAATTTAATTATAAATATCCAATCAACTGAAAAATTAAATATTTTGAGTAGACAATAATATTCTCCTCAGATATTTGTCAAAATGATAATCTGAAATGAAAAAGATGAACAAATTAATGGATATAGACAACGATATTTTGTGTTTTTGTTTGATTTTTTTTTTTTTTTTTTGTGGCGGTCTGGAGGATTGAGAAAAACAATAAAGGAAACAAATATCTGTTCAATGAATGTTGATGATTATTTAAAAAGTTTATTTTTACTAAAATCGAATGCAATTTGGATGTCAGCCAATACACGAAGACGGCCAAGACATGTTAATCTCAGATTTTGGACGAGAACATTTGTCTTCAATGTATATAGATTAGTAATTAACCAGTTTCCTTTCGTCATTATCGTCTTTCTAATAGAATAATCTCTGAATACCTTGGGAACGCCATTACCCAACTCAATGACAAAATCAGCATTAATATTACAAATGGTAGTGGCTCAGTGCACGGTTTTAACAATGTTATGCCAGATCAAGATCTATTGTGTGGCCATAAGAGACTAACACTGGCAACTGTCCGAATTGGTTAGACCAATGTATTTTTGTAAGGGGCTTGCATTCCCGTGGCCCCAGTCTGTAAATTAGATTCTTGCCGTATGGTTTGTTTTGATAGATTGGTAGCAATAGCTTTTCTTGGGGATTCACTTATTTCCACTATTAGAAACCCCGAATACTACTACTACTACTACTACTACTACTACTACTACTACTATGTTTCGATTTTCATTCGTATTGAATTTACCAGTATTAGTTTTAATATTTTTCCAACATAAAGATAATTTCAATATATAATGACAATTTTCTTTTTTGTGGTTGTATTCTTGTTTTATTATCAATAATTTCTTATCCTATAATTTCTTGATATTTGAATTATGTTAAAGTTTCATATAATTTAATGTTTACATTAGTTATATTCAAAATTATTTGGGATTTTTATAAAAACAGTCTTCAAATATGCATTCAGTCTCCGATTTTAATGAAGGAATTTATTAATAGCGAATTTGAATAATCATATTCATTTTTGTTATTTGTTTTCTTTTTCTTTTTTTTCATTGAATTATTTAATTGAATTTCTAACTTGCTTTTTTATCTATTATTTGCTCTTTTTAGATATTTTAATTTTATTGTGAATATTGTTTATTAATTTATACATATTTCTATAATTTGAATAATTTTCTCTTACTCTCTTCAATGTCTGTTTGTTTCGAAGATTTCATCAGTAAATTACTGTCACTCGTGACACAATTTTTGTTGCAATCCAAATGAAAGGTTTTATTTAAAAGAATTATTCAAAAACCAAAATACAACTTCAAAACATGTAGGTACGTGACCATTATAGATACATCAATGTGCCGTAAATATTCATGTATTTCAATTAACAGAAAAATTTACAATACACTGTCATTGATTACAATAATCCAAGTGAACATGTTTATAAAACATTATGAAAAATGACTCGATCAAATTTAAACGTTAAAGAGACGGAAATGAAGAACATTTCCAAATATGAAATCTATTTGGGATTTCCTTTCTAATTTACAAGAAATAATCACTTTTTATGGCGAATAATTGAATGAGATTGGTCGATAAAAAGAAATAAGGCATATATTATAATCACATTATAAAATCAATTAAGACTTTCGTTAATTTCTAATTTCATGAAGGAATATTATGTATTTTTGTCCTGCTAATTAAATCAAGGCTGAGCGAGATTTGCTGAAAATTAGATTAAGTATAGACTTTAAGCTGTCTTTTTGTCACCGGATTAATTTAATAGAAAATCTTGGAATGAATATCGTATTTACATACTAATTTCAGAGGAAAGCACGCTCTTCGTTTAACGGATAACTGGAATTACCCCAGAAATATGCTATTATTAATCCCTTCTTGAGAAAAAAAAAGACATTGGGGATTAAAGTGCTATCGTCATTTTTAAGTAAAATTAGAACAATAAGATTTTTGTTGAACGATGTTTTTAGCAGGATCCGATCATTCACAGTTTGAAATAATGAAATTTACTTTTAAATTATTGAATTCTCTGCTGTAGTTATATATGGAGATTGCAAAAAAAGAAATTATTTATAAATGATAGATTTAATCAAATACCTAGATACTATATGAATATATGCGTGTAAATAGTACACACATACACACACACACACACACACACACACACAGACATACACACACCCATACATATATATATATATATATATATATGTCAACTCATTATCAACAGTAATGCTATATATATATATATATATATATATATATATATATATATATATATCCTATCCTACTGAAGTCCCGGTTTCGATTTCTGTCGGAGGGAGATCGTTAGTATACATCGCTGATGAGACTTAATAAAGTCGAAACAGCTGCTGTACGATGTTCTACACACCGAGTAATTCTTTGCGAGATTCACTTGTCAGTATTATTTATCTTCTATAATTATCGAATTTTATGCGATATGCGCATTGTAATTGCCTTCAAGCAAAAATATAAATATTAATATATACTTTATTCAACAATGCTTCTAAAAATAAACAAACATCCACAAATCTTATTTCCTTCGCCGAAGAGCATAAAGCACTGTGTTTGTTGTTTACTTAGCGTTCCCTTGCCTCATATGGTAGAGACGGCCCAGTATCATTGACAGGTTAATTTCGCAGGAATTTCTCGGTGCTGTATCGGTGGCTGAGGCAGTATAGTTTTTGACTATACTACTGAAGTCCCGGTTTCGATTTCTGTCAGAGGGAGATTGTAGTATACATCGCTGATGAGACTTAATAAAGTCGAAACCGCTGCTGTACGATGTTCTACACACCGAGTAATTCTTTGCGAGATTCACTTGTCAATATTATTTATCTTCTATAATTATCGAATGTTATGCGATATGCGCATTGTAATTGCCTTCAAGCAAAAATATAAATATTAATATATATATATATATATATATATATATAGTCAACGACGAAATTATACGTACACCCATGAATATTGAATATTTGACCCATTGCATAGAATTTAATACCCGTATGATGCTAAACTTTTTATATCTTCTTATAATGGAGATTCTGTGTCTGTATGCAACAGAAACTTCGTCTCTTCTTACATCAAAATATTCTCAGGTATTGCGCAAGTTTATCAATGAGTATTTAGTTTATAGTCAAAATCATTAATTCATAAAATAAAGAACAGCACTGTATTATATATACTCAAAAATTAAGAATGCAATTTAAAACGGTCCACATTGTTTGTTAAAACAAGTTTTGATAAATACATACCCGCTATTAGTGATTTATATATGCTTTGTTTTATTTTGATATATATTCAAATTTATCGAACGTATAGAGTTTTACCAGAAAATTATTTAGAAACAAGAAATAGTCACATAATGTTCATCTACATTAAATCTGAAGATTTTTGTGCATTTAAGTGTATCCGGTCGAGGTTTGCGCATATTCGTTTTTCATTACGAGTTCAACTTTAATGACGGTTTCATCAATCATGCTCACCCCTCTTCTTAAGAATAAACTCGGTAACAAAAATATATTTACTCTCTTTAAAGACAGTTTCATCAATCATGTTTACCCTTTCTGCTTCTGTTTATAAGCTTCGATGACACAAAGTTGTCCCGTAGTTAAATTTATATTTTGCAATAAAATTATCAATTAATATTAATAAGATCATAATATAATCTTATTTATATTATTTGATAATCTATATTTTATCATACTATAAGAAAGTACTGTTTTAATCATCGTCTGTCGAAAAAACAAAAAAAACTGTTGGTTTTTTTTTTCATTTGACGCACCCCAAAAGGAAAGCCTTAAATATTTGAATTAATTTGAATTTAGCAGTTAAGAACTTGGTTTTATTAGAAAGAAAACACATATATTTGAATTTTGACATGAAAACTATTTTCTGTGTCTATTATTTTTTTTAATATAAGATCTCAAAGATCTGTTTACATTTTTCTTACGAAAGAGCATGGTAAAAATTAACATTTATACCACCGAGAGGGAGTTGTTCTGTTTTTTTTTGTTTTGTTTTTTGTTTTGTTTTTTTGGTTTTTTTTTGCTAGTGTTATGGAGTAAAACAAAACTCAATTTTGAGAAGGGTATGTTAAATTTACTAAATATGAGATGAACAATAAACAAAAGTGGAAAAGACAAAATTACTCGTACAGTCTAGAAAATTGAAAAAAAATGTATGGCCAACAAATCCTTCATCAGAGAATGATTATACGGACAGATATGTTTTCGCAGTCCAAAAATCATTACGACTAACCCAGATTGTTTCCGCATTATTTTCCGATCCTACCAGACTATGATGGAAATGCCAGAACGAAATGCTGCCTCATTGTGTAACCTTTTGTTATATTCACAACTTAACAGCCAATGTAAAAGATACCAACAACTAAGCGTTAATTCAATGGTTTAATATACGCATTGGCAATTCAATGCATTATTTACCACAAATAATGTAAAATAAATTTATAGAATCCTTAAATTCAGTTTTATCATTTTTAACGTGCAATCAGTATTCTTTTGAAAAGCAAATAGAAATATGACTGTTGAAATAGTACATTTATTTGTCTACTGGAAAATACGTTTAGTGCCGAATTACGAGCACAAAGGCTTAAAAAGGAGTAAAAGCAGTATTAATGTATTAGCATCAGGTTTTGGCTTTAACGCGACAACCGGGAAATAATTATCCTGTTTACAACCAACAGAACATATGTGTAACGCATACGTTAATTGCTAACATACCTTCAGGTAGAACATTCGAATCATGATCGGTTTTGACTTCATTTTCTAAATCTCATTGCTTTATATTGCGTGATCGGAATTAATAGACAAAGAAATGCAAGAAGATACCAATCCGATTATATATATATATATATATATATATATATATATATATATATATATATATATATATATATATATATATATAGTCAGGGAAACAGGGTGAGAGACTGAAGGACTGAAAGAAAGAAACAAAGAGAGAGGGGGACAAGGACAGAGAGACAGAGACAGAGAGCCAGATATAAACAGTGGTTGAAATCACTTTTTGTTGATTTTGCTTTTAAAAATGTACGAAAACCAAAAGTCCAACACAAGTAATCTTTGCATTACTGTCAATGATGTATGAACCACCAGACGAACGTTTGATAGTTACAGAACAACATTAGACTGGCCATTCGGTTTTGAGCGTTTTTCAAAAGTAATTTTAATCACAAATTCTATTTGACTCTATCGAAGGCTTGTGTATCTATCCCAGATATTGAGCACCTTACAAGTTATACGTATATATTCAATTCGCATTGCAAATATTAAGTATATATATATATATATATATATATATATATATATATATATATAGAGAGAGAGAGAGAGAGAGAGAGAGAGAGAGATCACTGAAAATACTATAATCATCTATAAAAATGACAATAAAAGTGCCCAAAAATTATTGAGGCAATGTGCATAAAAAACTAACATTAATAAAGTAGCATTCAACATTGGTCATAATATATTACCTATCTTTAATAACTAATACATTAATCTCACAACCCTCAAAAAATAATGGACTCTTCTAATTTAAGAACAAGATGGATAAAAGAACACGAAAAATGAAAAAAGAACTAACACCAAATCATATATCCCCCAGACGTCGACTGAAGAAGCAGTCCAAAGCGCTCGGGTTGATAGTATGGGAAGAATCCTATTCCAACTGGATCCTAACATTAGAAAGATCGCCAGAAGACTGGAAAAGATACAAATCAAAATCATGAAAAAGAAATGTTCCATGTTGTTTAATAACACCTCCCTACAATATATATATATATATATATATATATATATATATATATATATATATATATATATATATATGAGTGGTAAAGTATGGAAATAAACCAAACGGTAAAAAGTGTTTTCTCGAAAAGGCGACAGCAAACCAGTTGCAAATTGGTCCACGTGTGCAACGTCTCATGAGGTATCTTCTGGTATAGTTTGCAGTCGGTATAATCGTTTCTTTCAAAGTGACATTTTCCATAATGAATTCTGTCGGAACAAATCATTCAACATTATGAAAGAACATGATGTGGTACTGAGTGAAATCATTAAATTAATGAATCTATTTACATATTGGCCTTCAACTTGGGTTTAAATGTGTTTATCACATCAGTATGATTGGAAAATTAAAAATACATATAAGTCACCATGACTTAGTTTTACTAAGATATATGTTCAGTGCCGGAGTAGGAATATAAAAACTTAGAAACAAGTGAAAAACTGTAAATATTGGCAGATTATATGAATACTATATTTACTATTAAATGACAGATCGTATTTAAATATAAGATCTTCGAACATCCAGTGATAGTCAGTGAAATGTAAAATTATTAGAGATGTCTGTATCTCAGACAGGTGAATGCTTAAATGTAATTTTGTTAGGCTGTTAACATGCATAGAACATGAGTGTAACAATTATCTTTTTAGGAAATGGAATCTCGAATGAGATTGTTTGCGATTTAATTTCCTTGAGAAATGGTTAAATTCCTCTATTCTACCATTATCCCCAAGTTGGACTAACTTGACTCTTTATCATTGGTGAAGCAACGGTTCAAGAGATATAACTCTGAATTCAAACCAACAGAACACTGCTTAAAAATAACCTTGTGCCAAATCCTGCTTGTAGAGAAGATTTTAGATACAAACAACATGAGCCTTCCAATCCGATTTAGCCGTGTTATAACCTTTGCAAAGATTACAAGCCTCAAACTCTATTATTGAACCTGGAATAATAACAGGATACATGCTGATAGAAGATTTGTAACATTGGTTCTACACAATAAAAGTAACAACAGATGGGTGGTTCATTCTTGTCCACTCCTGACCAAATCTTTTTTCTCATCACATTACCAATAAAGCCTATAATTTTGAAAATTATACAATAAGGTAACTAACCCCAGAAACGTTTATTTTAACGCAGGAAGTTATCAAGTTACCTAATTCGTTATTCGCTATTAATGGTAGCACACGACAATGCCATAAGAACAAATTATATCAAAGCAAAATAATTAAGACGCAACAGAATAGCAAGTGTACGATGTGTGAGAAAAAGACGAAACGTTTAATCATATAATAAGCGAATGTAGCAAACTAGTACACGACTAGGTACGACTGAGTGGGGAATGTGATCTACTGGGAATTTTGCAAGAAATTAAATGTTCACCATGGTGCTAAATGGCATATACACAAACCAGAATCTTTTCTGGAGAATGAGACGCATAAAATTCTCTGGGACTTTTTGATATAGACAGATCGCCTAACCCCGTCTTGGGGACAAGACTTGATGTTAATTACCATGAAGAAAAAACACTTGTTATCTTGTGGATTTTGCCGTCCCGTCGTAATCACAGAGTGAAAATTAAAGGAAATGAAAAGATTAAAAAGATACTTGATCTTGTCAGAACACTGAAAAAAAACTGTGGAACATAAAGGTAAAGGTCGTATCAATTGTAATAGGTGCCATTAGAACAGTCCCCAAGTGTTGATGAATTGGAAATCAGATGAAGAATCGAGTCCATCCAGACTTGCTGAAATCGGCTAGAATACCTTGAAGCGTCCTGAAAACCTGAGGAAACTTTTTGTCACTCAGCCTCCAATGAACTACCGGCTGAGGTGGATGTGAAAGAACTCCCAAGGAGTGAAATGATAATAATAATAATAATAATAATAATAATAATAATAATAATAATAATAATAATCAAACCAACAAAAACAATGATAATGTTAATGATAATAATTAATATTTTATTGTATTTATGAACTTATACATTTATAAGAGGGATATATATTGGGAAAGTCTTAATATTGATTTGATTAGATTACCTCATGTATTTGTGATCTTTTTCTCCAGCATCTCTCTCTTATTATCTATCTATGGCATCTTGTATCTATTTTTATGTCTGTACTTGAAAATTAATCCGATGCACCTATTCAAAAATTGTTTTTGTCTCTAAATTTAATCATCTAAATATTCTCCATGTGGGGTGAGATTGTTTTCCTTCAATTTGCAAAGGACCAAAGGATAATAAACCGCAGGGGATCTTTAGAAAAGAACAAGACATTTTCTCAATGTGGTGAACATTTCTTTGATGTATATTTGTTTGTTTTATTTTAATCTGTTCCCCCTCGTATTGTAATGACCAGCTACTTCATCCATTCCATATTTATCCTTAATCTGCAGCATGTGGATGAGTAGGTTTAAGCTAACTCTATGCTCGAATTTCCTCTCTTCCCCCTAAGATTTTGATTTTAATCTGTACATAGAGTCATTTTTTTCTAACTGCCTTTGTCTATTCAAATGTTTTTCTTTTATATTTTTTATTACCGTGTCCGGCTTAATTCTATTTGTTTATTTATATCACTCTTCATATTTTGATATTGTTTTTTTCTTTCTTTTAACTCCTATTCCCGATGATAGCTTGTGCAAACGGTTAAAGTTTAAGAAAATTATTCTACTAATATTCTAGGAAACGATTTGTTCTATGTCTACAATTACGAATCGCTTCTATTCTATTGTTTTTTTGTTTTTGTTTTTTTTTTCTTTTCGGGAAATTTAATTAATGTTCATTTTTCATGTAGGCGTAGGAAACATGGATCATTCAGAGACCAGCATATATTTTATTTCTTTAAGATATTCCATCTAATCACTGGTGTTAAGTTTTGATCGTTTAATTCTCAAACATACCAAGATAAAAGCGCTGTGTTTCACAGCTTTACGTTAGATAACGTGTGCTATGATTTGCAAGCCTCGTTTTAAATTCAGATTTTGCGCATCCCACAATTTAGTCAAACTTGGCTTTTGGGTAGATGTCACCGAGGCTTAGTAAACAATACTTTTAGTCAATTATCTACCATTCGTGGAGTACAATGTATGGCTTCATCAGTCGCATTGTCCCTGGATATTTCTGTCGTTATTTCTCTTATGAGGGAGATTGTTTATCATTTCATTATTGAGTGTGTTTATAATCATTTCTATCAGTCTGTAGAGGAGAAGAGGATTTTTAAATTTTTGATGCTGAAGATTTTACGTAATGTGTAGTTAATTGAAAGGTGTTTCTTAATTAAATTTTCAGATTTATTGTTCATATTTAGCATATTGATTTTGTACTCATACTTAATTTAAAACTTATTACTACTCGAATAATTCCACAACCTCAGACAAACAACTGAGCACGATATTTAACTATATATGTATATATATATATATATATATATATATATATATATATATATATATATATATATCCTCAACTCTATAAGCCCTGTCAGTGGGGTCTAGAATACACTAGCCGCATCCCCTGCAGAAAGGTAAGACCCTCCTTATTAAAAAAAAAGAAATAAACATTGTATTTTATGTATGACACTAAATTTAGTGAGTGTTGGGTCACATTCTGGAACATTTTTAAATTCCATCTACATCCTGGTAGCTGGAATCTAAAAATAGATAGATAGATAGATAGATAGATAGATAGATAGATAGATAGATAGTTTTACAGCGGTGTGTGTGAGATGAATTAGCTACTTAGCTAAACAAAAATGTATTTGCTCCTCATTTAGTACAAAAATTGACAGTGTTCAACAATACACTTTTAGGAGTGATGTAACTCGTCATTCATTCCTGTGAACGTTATGACACATAACGAGAAGGCATAAAGAGATGAATGTATATTGATGCGGCAAATAAAGTATTTAAACTCGGTGATTCATTTGATTTGCTGTAAAGACAGATAGATAGATAGATAGATAAATACATACATACATACGTGAATATACATTTATATAAGTGTGTAAATATGTTTATGTAATTGGCGATGTAATCTATGAGTTACATTCCCATTACACAGCTGTTTTAATGAGAAAAGCGAAATAGGCATTATGAGTTTAATTATTAAAGTGAATTATTTTTGTTGAGTTTATAAAATTACTTCTTGACTTGCAAAATTATGGTTGGGGTAAATATAATATAGATTTAATTAAAAAGTTATAAATTTACTACATCTAATTACAACTGAACGGACATAAAATTGCATTTTATATGGCACAAAATCGTCCGGTATTGACCCAAAGATTTAAAATAATGTCATGTTATTTTTTTTTTAGAAAAGATTTCCGATAGGGTAAGAGTGTAACTCCATTAGGTGGACCCAAATTCTTTTTATATAATAATAATAATAGTGGTGGGCAAATGAATACTTTTTCCTAAAAATTGAATAATACAGGTGTTTTCTATGGCCATTTTAGGTTGGTTCCGTGAGGATTTTCAAAATGGCGTCTGGAAATCCTTGTTTTTGTTAAGGAAAATCACAATATGTGGCTTACTAGTGGTGTAATGTGTCTAATAATAGGTTTTCCTAGTCACAGAATATAAAAATAGATTCATTTTATTGGTTTAAACGGCTCTAATCTAAAAATGAAAATTATAATAAGATTAGTGATGTTTTTGCCCAATTACACATGAAGTTTGCAATAGTTAACTTCCACACATAAGAATGTTCCATATAAGTTCGTCACTTCATTCACAAATTTTCCCTGATTTGGTTATCAAATTTACCAAACTGGGATTCACATCCTTAGTCTGTGAGAGATGCATACTGTAGTGCCTCTCTGTCAGCATTATCATCTTGCTAGAAGTGCTCTACCTCCGAAAGTCGCTTCTTAACAATATCAATAAATTTAATCATTACTGCAGCCTCCAGATTTTCAATCTCATTTGGTTCATCCTCTTGTTTTATATCCTTTAATTCCTTGAGAATAATTAATTTGGGTTCAAAAAAACTTTCAACTCAGTCCAGTTTTTGTTAAGTGGTACATCACTGGTGGCTATTTGATCAATCTCCAGAAAGTGTATCAGAGAGAATATTCTGATGTCTCACATCGTCCTGTAGATTTCTGGTCGCTGGACAAACCACTCATTCTGAATGTATGTAGAATTGGCAAGCACGTGTTGCTGTTGATATCAACTATGTCACCATAGAAAATTTGTATATGATCCTGATGTGCCACAAATAACTTTGCTAATTTTGCAATACCTCCAAATCTGTTTGATACAAAGCTTTTGAATCCCTCATGTTGAACATTGTTTCTTTCCATCTACTGTCTATAATCATTGTATAATGAAGGCGTGCTGCATGACTTGGGGAAAGTAATTTGGCAATAGCAATAAGTCCAATAAACAGAAGTTCCAAGGGAACTGAAGGCTTTCCCATCAAAGTGATCAAGAACAATTTTTGAGTCCCAAACTTCTGCTCAGTGTCTTTATAGATTGTGTCTATGGGATGGTCTACACACAATATATGAGTAGAACATTTTAGTTGCTTATCATGATCTTCTCCCAGATTATCAAACAAGACTTTGTAGTTAGTTGGTTGATGAGGCATCCAAAGTTTTATTTGACTTTTAAGGTCATCAACAGAGCAATTAGCAAGTACTGGTTTAGTTTATAATCACAAGTTTATGCCCCATCCTCCCTTGTGTGGCTTAGATTCTCACCATAGTTGTGAGTGATGTTCTCCCACTAGAATTTTGTGTTATTTCTATATGGTCTGTTTTGACATTGTAGTGACGATGGGCAGCCGCCTTTGTGGTGTCATCAAGTCCTGGTGTAATGAATTCAATCAGCTTGTTGCACAATTGTTATGCAACATGTTCAATATTCAGGCAAGATGCATCTTCTAGATAACGCCTGATTTTTCGACAAATGGGGAGCATATAGATCAGACCTCTATGAATATCAAGGCCATAAGTATCAAATTCTTCATCCCAACTGTCACTACTTCACAGTTTGTGATCTGATTCACTGCCTATATTTATGTCATCATGAATGAATGTCCACCGTTACCCAAATATCATATTGGCTACATTGGCAAATATTCTGCAAACTTCCTTTGGGGAAGCTGTGAATTCTGACAAAAACTGGACCAAACAAAGAATTATAGGCTCATTGAATGGTCTGTGTCCATTCCCAACCTGCACACCCAGGGAATACAAGAGCACAACTAGTGGCGGTGTAATTTTCGCCAACCTGTGGAGAACAGTTTTCTATCGGAGAGTTCTCTTTTATGTAGGTTGCTCACTGTCCTGGAAATTACATTTTCAGAGTTTTCATCAAAAACAGATACCAATGCGTCTTTCATCATCAGTTGATCTAGTTCTTAGTGTTCTTCTATTGTAAGACACTTCTTTGTAGAACATTCTTTACGCCACATTCTCTTCTTCATCCTTATCCAATCTTTAGGAGCTGTGTTGTTGCAAACTGCTTTGTAAGCTCTGAAACAGTTCTCTTCATAAATGTCCGATTGCCAGGTGTCATTTTGACACTAAAGTCTTCTTCTTTTGAATGGATCCTTATAACAAATATCATAGGCATATTAAGTAAAAGCTGAATTGAATTCCAATCTTTTTGCATAAAAACGAACTAGCTTTTGGATTTAGCACTGCTGTTTTAAGCTTTTCGTAAAACACTGAACGATTCCTAATCATCTTTCACTCTAGTAGCAACTGCTTTTTCGTTTAGTGGGTACATAATTTTGTCTATTCAGTCAGGCCATAGTTCATTTGCAATCATATTACTGGATTGATTCCTGCTGAAAGAGTGTTTCCCCTTCTGTCATTTACACAAATACAGAATACACCAGGAGATAATTTCCATTTAGGTTTGAGTTCCTTTGTGTATGTAGAACCAAAACCTTCTTTTATGCTTTCACTTGATTTCCTTTCTGCCATTTTAGACTTGGTTACTTCTTTTGGGAACTAGATCACGTTCATAGTATAACTCTGGCTATGTCATATCTGACGTCCTCATACATGAACAGATATAAATGACATATCAAAATGACTATTTGCAATTTATGAACCTACAGTACAAAATAGCATTAAAAGCTGGACATAATTTAATAATTTTCACTTAGAATACCTAATAAAAAATTTTAAAAGTAGGTTAAATCACTAAAATGAATATATTTTTAGATTCTGTGACCCAGAAAACATATAATTAGACTTATTAATCCACTGTAACTCCTAAAATTGTTAATTTTCTTTGAAAAGATAGCAGTTTCCAGTCGCCATTTTGAAAATCGTCACGGAACCAACCTAAAATGACGTCATATCCCCCCAAAAAATCAGATTCGTAATCAGCAGCTAGAAAACACATGTCCCAAAAAATTCTACATCCACCCCACCCCCTAATAATAATATCTAAGATAATGTGTAACAGTGTTATGAAAGAATGGTTCTAGCGGAGTGCGTCTGTGTGCCTCTATGTGCAACTTGGTAGTTGTAAACATACATGAAACTGATATAAGAAAATAAATAATGATATCAAGCAAAATATCAGGTTCCCTGAGATCCTCCGACGGATATATTCAAAACAATACAAATATTGGCACAGTAGTATAGACATGAGTATGAGTGGGTGTACACATATTTGTTTATATTATGCGCACGCATTTATATATATATATATATATATATATATATATATATGGGTTGGCAACCTTCCGTCTATTTTAGACGTTAGCGTAGCTTCTCTCTCTCTCTCTCTCTCTCTCTCTCTCTCTCTCTCTCTCTCTCTCTCTCTCTCTCTCTCTCTCTCTCTCTCTCTACAGCTACATGAGTGGCTGAACAGACCGATCCTCGAATGGCAGTCTCTGCTGCAGTGGCTGCAAACAAAAGGTGATGATTTCTGTAGGTGTTGGGGGTGCTGCAGTTTATCCTTTCTTTTAGCTCTCTTTTCTGTGGCAGCTTTTTTCCTCTCTTTTTCACTTATATATATATATATATATATATATATATATATATATATATATATATACGTGTGTGTCTGTCTCTCTCTGTATGGATGCGTATGTGTGTGAGAGAATGTATATTTACATGGGGAATATATCCATCCATCACTAATATCTCAGGAATCACTGATTAAGGCGTCATATAATTTGGCAGCCAATCAGATGGTGTCTTACTGCGCATGTGTGAATAGACACTTCTTTATTCAGTCCTACTGAGTGATCTGGTTTACAGTGTGACAAATTCATTCTGAATGACTAATAGTTTCCATATTGTGCATGTCCTTTTGCAAGGCATCGTATCAGCCAAGTCTATAACGGCGACGAGATAACGGCGACTTTTAAAAAAGACGTCACAGACTTTTATTAAAAAATCAAGGAACGAAGGTATAATAGTGTGAAGTCCCAGTAGGAGTACATTTATGAGGACTCTACTCTCCCTATGTTTCCGGAACAGAAGCCTCACCACCAGATGCAGTTAAGTGTCATAACCAGGACGCCCCATTTTCTGCAGATGATAAAGTCGGCGTATTAAAATACCGGTGCGCGTCTGTGTGTGCCTTTATGTGCAAATTATACATACACACACACACACGCATGCATATATATATATATATATATATATATATATATATATATATATATATATATATATATATTACTGTCTTCAGGACATGTGCATGTGTATATGCATACTGACACACATGTACACATATATATGTGTGTGTGTGTCTTTAAAATAAATGGGTATGTGTGTAAATGATTATATATGTAAATCTTAGTTTGTATGTATATATATATATGTGTGTGTGTGTGTGTGTGTGTGTGTGAGAGTGTGTGTGTGTGTATGTGTTTATGTGTTTGTGTGTGTGTTATAAATACATTATATATAAAGTGAAACCCCAAATCCTGAGAATTTGTCCATTGAAAATTAAATAGCTTACTATAAACCAATCATCTTCAAAGTTATTCCTTGTTTGTTATTTCACCATTTGCTCACAGAGCGTAGCGGCAATATTCTGTCCTACATTTAATACATCTGCGCTGCTCAAATTCAATGATTTTTTTTGTGTTTGTATGTGCTTATATGTGTGCCTAAATCTACGAATATATGTGTGCGCATATGTATGTTATAATACATGTATGTAGGAGTGTATATTTTAACGTAATGTGCGTGCGTACGTGTGTGTGTGTGTGTGTGTGTGTGTGTGTGTGTGTGTGTGTGATGATAAATGCGCCTAGATTTCTTTCAAATGTTTGATGGTGTTTCATTATCGCTTCTGGCAAATGATTAGTTCTCTATTGAGTCGTCAATCAGGAAACGGAAGAGACAAGTGCGTAACACGTGTAAAAGGGCACAGAAGAGAGATTGATCAGAAAATCTTAGCTTTTCAGTGGACTTGTCGTTATGACTGACTGGAATGCCATTGCAATGCACTCTTGCTTTTACCAATTAGGCAGTATTGTACCGGTGAGCAGTGGCGACGGCGACGGTGGTGAGAAAAGAGGAAAAATATGCCATCCGTCCAATCTTCAACGCATAGATTCGCACACAGGAAGTAACAAAGAACACTGGTTTCGGCTGTGTATCAATTCCGTTCATACTTCCGATATCTTCTAGCCCACCTCACCCCATTCATTTTCTTTCTTTTATATTTTTTCCTTTTTCACTTTCTCTCTCAGGTATATGTTTATTCTACCTCTTCTGTTCTCTAATAATATCATCCCGTTCTATATCTCTCGCTGTGTCTATCTTTATCTTTTTATCACTCACTTTCTTGTACTTCTCCCTTTTTTTAATTACTCTTACGTCTCTCTCTCTCTCTCTCTCTCTCTCTCTCTCTCTCTCTCTCTCTCTCTCTCTCATTCTCCCTCTCTCATTCTTCTCTCTCATTCTCTCTCTCATATTCTATCTCTCTCTTTCTCTTTTCTCTCTCTCATTTTAAGACTTATTTGTTCTCATTATTTTGAGTTTACATTCACACACACACACACTCTTTCTTTCTTTCTCTCTCTCTCTCTCTCTCTCTCTCTCTCTATATATATATATATATATAATATATATAATATATATATATGTGTGTGTGTGTGTGTGTGTGTGTGTGTGTGTGTGTGTTATACTCTACCTATGAACATTAATGAGTATTCCTAATCCTCCTGTATACGGTAGTATTATGCTGGCTGAGTATTATACCATTAGCAGTGGTTTACCTTCTTCACGTCGCTGGCGAGTATTGTACTTTGTTAATGTTATAAAGATTCCATTTTATTTCAAACTTACGTTAGTTTATTTTTTATTACTAATCTTTGTTAGGTTATAACAGTGTGTACAAAAAAACAAATATTAAGAAGATGTTCGAGTTCTGACCAAGTGTTCGAAAAATAAGCTAAGGAACTCCAATAATATATCACTCTTAGCACGGACAAACAAGACACACAAACTACTGAAACCATAGCTATAACAACAGTATCTGAAAAGACACACATAGAACCCAAACACAATACAAACCTACTTTGATCTAAAAAAAAATTTTTTTAAAAGACCTCCTAACTTAGAAACGTTTAACATTAGAACGCTAAAAACGATAAACCAACTACCCAAACAAACGCAATACAAACCTACTTTGATCTAAAAAAAAAATTTAAAAAAAGACCTCCTAACTTAGAAACGTTTAACATTAGAACGCTAAAAACGATAAACCAACTACCCAAACAAACGGCGTCCACAGCTGAAAAATATACGCATCATATGTATACAAGAACATAGATTTGACCATAACGAAATAGAATGAAAATACCATGAATCTGGGAATATCTGGACGCTTGTGTCGGCTTCTGCATGGAAAACCTCCGCTAATGCCACCATAGGAGGTGTAGGAATGTTCCTCAGCCCTTGAGCACTAAAATCGATTAACAGCATAGAAAAAATCCAACCGAGAATCATGAGTACTACGTTTAATGACAATCCCTGCATGATCGTAGTCTCGTGTTACAGCCCCACAAACGTCAGCTATGAAACAGACATAGAAACAATTTACAACGAGCTATCTTTCCTATGCAGACACACTCTTAAACACAATGTACTGATCTTTGGGGGAGACATGAATGTGCAGATAGGCAGAAACGAAAAGAATAGATTCTGCTTACACAACACCATAAACAGGAATGGTGAACTCCAAGCCGAGTTTTCCCTTGAAAACAGGCTTGTACGCCTAATACCTGATTCCAAAAACGAAATGCCAAACAATGGACGTACACCTACCTAAATAACACAAAAGCGCAACAATACTAGATATTAATAAATAAAAAATTAATAAACAGTGCTATGAACTGCGAAGCATACTCCTCCTACGAAGGAGTATCATCCGATCACAGAATAATCACAGCCAAACTACGCCTGTCTACAAACCAGTAAATCTGTACGATACGACTTGTACTCACTTATCAACAGTGATACATGTGTTCTCTACTCGGTAACAGTAAGGAATAAGTTCGACATCCTCCAGAAGACATCAACAAGGTACACTCCAAATGAGGAATACGAAAAGTTTGTCAGTGTCCACCTAGAAGCTGCAGCAGAATGCATACCGACATAACAAAGAGCAAAACACATTGTCCCCAGGGAGACAGAAGCAGTTAGAATTAAGAGAAACGATATTTTTTTTAAATACCCAACGCAATAAAACAAACCCAACTAACTAACTAATATATATAAGGAAAAATAAATAAAATCAGACATACAGTAAAAGACAAATAGTCACGATTAGTATGGCAAACCGTAAACGAAATTAGTGGTAGCACCTCTAGGTCAAATTTCAAGGCAACCAGTCAAAAAGATAGACTCCAGAAATGGAAAGACCCCTTCCAGAAACTGTTAGGAATCCCACCCCAAAATCATTGAAAATAATACCCTAAAATAATGAATAACCAAGTAGACATTACGCTTGGAAACGATGGAAGAACTTAATGAAGTACTAAGAAAAATAGAAAATAAAAACGCTGCGGGCCTCGACTTAGGCTGCGGGCCTGACGTCTCGAAAATAAGGAAATTCGATGGCCTATTACTTAGACTATGCAATGCAGTAATACAGACAAAATGCGATAGAAAATGGACCAAGTGTTGGATCCTCCCATTCCACAAAAAGAAGACCTCAGAATCACTAAGAACTACAAAGGCATAACCCTTACTGCTATAGCTGATAAGATATATAATGCACTTCTTAATCGCATCAGACCCGAAATAGAAAAAATCAAAACGGATTCCGCAGAAATCGATCCACAACCTCTCATATCTTGGCTATTCATCGAATCATAGAAGGGCTTTGAGCCAAGAATCTTGAGGCAACCTACTATTTGTCGATTTCTCCAAGGCATTTGATTCCATACAGCCTAGAAAAGGCAGCAACGAGCATATGTGAACTCCGATGAACCTAAGTTCATGTTTTTTTTAAAATAGAGGAGACATCTCCCCCATCGATGGTAAACTCCTAAACTCGGTGAAACAATTCACGTGCATAGGCAGTAATATCTCATCAACAGAAAGTGATGTTAATGCACGCTTATGAAAAGCATGGTCTGCTATAAACAGATTGTCAGAAATCCGATCTCACTAACAAGTTAAAACGACAGTTCGTCCAAGCCGTAGTTGTATCAGTGCTGCACCACTTGGACCCAAACGAAGCGCCTAGAGAATAGATGAGAACTGCATCAGAATGCAATGTGCAATTTTAAACAACACGAACTCATAAGTGACGTTCTTCTGTAGAAGTCAGCACATGGGCACGCCATTGTGGGCCGTCCAGCAAAGGCATGTTTTTTTAGCTCTGTGCAGATACTGGATGCTGCGCAGAGGACCTCCCAGGGGCAATGAATGATAGGGGACGGTTGGTGAGAGATTGGATATCCGTGTTGTTAGTGGGAAATGATGATGATGATCATCATAAAACCACAAGCATCTCCCATATATATTAAATATACTAAACCTACATCAGGGCAATATCACGGAGCGATAGATCATTAAGAAATATCATTTTCAAGTGAAAGTGAAACCAAAAATATGATATTTATTTGGTGTTCTCAAAAGAATGGCCCCCTCTCTCTCTCTCTCTCTCTCTCTCTCTCTCTCTCTCTCTCTCTCTCTCTCTCTCTCTCTAAAATTATATTTCATGTAAGATTTAATCAGCACTCCGCATTTATAACCATTTTCTTTTCTGCATAAATCATATTTTTCAATTCTCTTTATTGAATTTTCTAATCACTTTCCTCCATCAACCTGCTTTTCCCCTCCCCTCCCCTCCTCTCTCTCTTCTCTCTCTCTCTCTCTCTCTCTCTCTCTCTCTCTCTTCCTCTCCTTCCCTCTCTCTCCCCTCTCCTTCTGTTCCTCTCTCCTTCTCTCCTCTTTCTTGTAATTATTTTCCTCTTACTTTCCTTCTTTCAAATTAGTTTCCCACTTATACTTATCTGTGAATTTCTACAAATATCCCCCTCTGTCTTTTTCTTAAGCTCGTTAAAATTTTGTATTACTTCCACCTCCTTTTTATTCTCGTTCTATTTTCTTTTCCATATTTTACCTATTTGTTTACTCCAGTGTGTTGATATATCCACAAAACCTAATTGTTTTCTCTATCTTTCTCTTTCATGTAATTTAAACTTAAATATTCTAGATCTATCTATCTATATGTCTCAGTTTGTTCATTTTCTATCTATTTTAGCGTATTTATAACTATGTATTTTTTAATTACTGATTGTATTATAAATAAATCATAAAGTAATTATGTAAAAGAAATCGATCCCTGGCTGAAATAAATAACTGATTCCTATTATTGCCGAGGTCGGAGTTCAGGTCCAGGTATAAATTCAGTGTTTGATATGTTCATTATCTCGTCAAGCCCTTCCTAATCCTATTTCCCCCATTAAGCGTGGATCTTAAATCCAGTTCACTAAATCTGAAAAAATCAAGAAATGCGTAACAGAATGTTGGAATTGGTAAAGGGGAATATGAAATTAGATTCGTGAATGAAGTAAGAAATTAATTAACAACAACAACAACAACAACAGCCGCAGCAGCAATAACAACAACAACAACAACAACAACAATAATAATAATAATAATAATAATAATAATAATAATAATAATAAAGCGGATGTATTAAGAAAGGAGAAAAACACAAGTATACATTGGAATACAAAGATGAAAAGAGGAAAAAAAGACAACAGCAAATAAGACTATACAACCGGAAGAAATAAACCAAAAAAAACTGACCAAAGAAGGTAGACTCAAAAGATGATGAGACAGAACCAAGCAATACAAGCAAAACTGAACCTTCCAAAATAACAAAAGGAAATCGGTGAACAAAATACTAAGAGAGACGAATGCAAAAGAAACAGAAAACTTTTGGAGCAATATACGGGGAAACAAACTGAAAGCTTTCCTAGAGAATGAGAAACATAAAATCCTTTGGAATTTTGAGATAGAGACGAATCACCTAATCCCGGCTAGGAGACCAGATCTAATATTAATTAACAAGTAGAAAACGTGTCATCTTGTGTATTTTGCCGTCCCGGCAGATAACAGAGTGAAGGTGTGAAAAAAACGAAAAGATAGACAAATACTTGGACCTGGCCAAAGTGCTGAAAAAACTGTGAAATATGAAGGTAAAGGTCGTACCAATTGTAATTGGGGCCCTTGGAACTGTTGAAGAAAAGAATCTTGATGAATTGGAGATTAGAGGAACAATCGAGACCATCCAAACTACGGCATTGTTAAAATACTCACAGTCAATGAGACCTGATGAGATTTGCTTTAACCCAGCCTTCGGCAAACCACCGGTTAACGCAGGTGTTAAAAACTCTAATAGAACAATATAATTATATTGCACATGAGATGACATTAAAATGGATACGCAGAAGAAATCTACACTGAGAAACGGAGTCGATCTTAATAACAGTCCAGAACAAAGTTTTCTATCCTGATGCTTTGATGTCTTTCATGGTCTACAAATTTGTTTTCTTTATCTAACCCCCTCCATTTCTTTCATATTTGCAATAAAATCATGATACATCTGAGAAAAATAAATGTATTTCACAACTCTCCACAGTGGATTCATTTCCTCATTGAGTTTTACAATCGTTTCCATAGTTTTAATTGACAGTTTTTTGGTTGGGAACATGTTTCCTTTCAATTAGGTATACCCAACCCCCTTTCCAAGTCTGCCTGGACTCTCTTTTAAAAATAGATTTGCATATCTAGCATTCTATTGGTATTTATTTTATATAATATAATAAGAAAAATCAGATAAACATCTAAATGTGCTAATTCCATAATTTTTGCCTCTGATAATAATGATTAAATATACCAGTTACTTTTATGCATAAAATATTTACTTTTAAACAATTCGTTCCTAATCTATGCAACCAATCAACGGGTCCTCCATTAATCCAATAACTCTAAAACTGTATAGGTAAAAATGCAAATAAAAATCAAGTTGAGTTTGGCTGAGAAATACTGATCCACTCTCGTCATATGTATAGATAGATTACTGACTTTTATGTTGGCAAAAGTGTTTTCAGTTATAATCCCAAAATGGGGAAAACATTGCTTAGGCGACACCGGGTATTATTTTTGCTTTTATATATGCATCTACATGACTTCTAGGTGACATACAACTCTTTCTTATAAAACCCACCAAAGTACAAGTGTAGTTTTTCATGTAAGGCTAAAAAAGTATCCTCTCTTTAAAAAAAACAACGCGAAATACGTACAAAAGATATTTGTCTATGATAAATAGCTGTTTTCCATGCCTCCTGCGTGTATATGTCATTCGAGGCCAACGCTTCAACAATAAATCCCCATCAATAGGAATCAGATATACTTCGCTTCTAAACTCTAAAGTATATTTTGAGTTACCAACTTCTTTCCAAAGTCTGTAGACTTCCAGACTTTCCAAACTTATTTCTAAAACCCTTGGTGGTCAAATAATATATGAGTAACAAGCATAATGGTTTTTAGCTTATGTTAAGGAACGAGATTTGGTAAGCAATCATCTGATTATATCAAGAATTTGGATTATTTAAAATGAAGTATTCAGTTGAAACACAGACACCAAAAAATATTAATTCAGTTACAGGGGTTGCTTCATTCTCTACGTTTTAACGTAGAGAATGAAGCACCCCATGTAACTTTGTTTTAATAACCTAGGATTATATATATATATATATATATATATATATATATATATATATATGTACACTTCCTTAAAAAAGCCACATATGTGTGTCTTTGTGTGTGTGTGTGTGTGTGTGTGTGTGTATGTATATATATATATATATATATATATATATATATATATATATATATATATATATATGTATATATATATATATTGTGGTGTACGGGCATAGAATGCTAGGAAAGATAATCGGATGATTGATTGCATTTATATGATTAAAAGTTTCTCTTAAAAGTTTATGGAAATTTTCTATTAGATAATTTATATGTACACCTTGCCTGTAAAGTAAAGACATTTTATTTTATTTCCATTTCTGTGTATATCAGAACAAAAGGGAGGAAATACTTATTTATTACTCGTTTGGTCGACACAGTATTTTTACCAAGAATTCATTTTGTAACATTATCCGTATACTGTCGTGTATTCTATATAAAGGAAAGTTTGCAGTTCACGATTTGATATAAATCATAAGGTTGGGAATCATTTCTAAGTTTCGTAAAAACACTCAGCGAAAAAGCATTGTGAAACTTATCAAAATGGATGTTGGGTTTGTGTTTTAAAAAATCCTACTTATTTCACCTTTTCTTTTGCCGTACGTATTTATATTTTGAACTTAACTATAAATATAATCTTGTACTAATGTTTTATGACAAAATATTTGTTCCTGTAATTAAAGTCGATATTCAACGCTTTAGCCCTTTTGAAAACACAGATATATTTTCTATAGCGCAACAATTTATGTACTATATAAACTATAATCTATAT
Organism: Doryteuthis pealeii; assembly: GCA_023376005.1. Taxonomy (NCBI): domain Eukaryota; kingdom Metazoa; phylum Mollusca; class Cephalopoda; order Myopsida; family Loliginidae; genus Doryteuthis; species Doryteuthis pealeii. The sequence continues at coordinate 102,229,670 of CM042155.1, forward strand.
ATTACTAAAACGATCCAATCTCTCTCTCTCTCTCTCTCTCTCTCTTTCTCTCTCTCTCTCTCTCTCTCTCTCTCTATATATATATATATATATATATATATATATATATATATATATATATATAAGTTGTAGAGCATGAAGATGATCGTAATACTAATCATAGTTGTCATTCTTGGAACAATCCTCATGAATCTGGCAAAGAAACTGGGAGAATTAGAAATCTGATGAGGTATTGAAACTCTTCAGACAACAGCATTGCCAACATCGGCTGATGTAATTCGGAATATCATGAAAAGCCGTGACTTGATGTCACTCAGACTCATGTAAAAACCTCCAATTACAACTAGTGTGAACATTAAGCAAAAAAGTGTTATTAAATTTCTAGCTTGTTTTGCAACTGAATAATAATTTCGTGGGGTCTTCACTCGGACCGAAGGACATTTTAAATCGTAAAAATTCTGGATATACTGGAGAGTATTATTTTTATATATTATTACTTAATTAAGAGCATCAATATCACCATGGACACGTCTTACAGCGTGGAACCAACAATTTACGTATCTAGGTTTGTAAATGCAGATATGTTATCTTTTATTTGACAAATATCAAGTACAATAATTTATTCATAATCCATTTTATTTAATGTTGTGATAATTAATGACGATATTTATTTCTGGAAAGACTGATTCTCTACCAAAATAAATTAACTACGAACTGAAAGTATTTTTGATGTTATCTCCAGATATTTTGAAGAATTTCTAGCAATACAAATTATGCAATACATTTTGAAATCATGGGAACCCATATAATTATACAGTATGTAAGGGACAAATGATCATTTTTCCAAAATATTAAGTAACAAAAATAAACTGAAACATGGCTTGATAATGTTATTTCTACATATAATTGACAATATTTTGAGGTGGCTGTTTGTGAACCAGTTGGATTCCAGAAAAGCTTGTGCTACCATAATAGGAATTGCAAACCCGTGGGTTTGATAACAAGTCAAGCTGCGGTTTGGAAACTTGTGTTTTAAAATGCGAAGACAGCCGCGGGCGATGTATCTGGTTTATGTCACTTGGAATAATGAAATGCGATTGGTCAGGCTGCTTGCGGCCATGTTATTCAGCGTCTTCGCTTTTTCGTTACTTGGCTAGATAGTAACAAGTTTGGATAAACGCCAAAACATCCTCCGGTTTTCTTCTTTCTTAATACTTATTCAAAAGAGGGACATTTCGGTTGAGAGTTCGTATTTACTGTATCAGAAAAAGTCTAATCCTACCCTAAATAACCAATATCCGCTTTAAACTGTCTAAAAATCCGAAGCTTTCAACAATTTGAAATACTGAAGAAAAAAACATAAGATTGAAAACATAATATTTTCATAATAATTCTGTTGGAGAAATTGTTATTTATTAACAGATTTTTGTTACAAAATCTTAGAAATACATGGTTTGTAAGTGAGTGCTGTAAGGGAGCAGAACATGAATTACACTGTTCCAATTAAATTCACATGAAATTTAATCCATTTAATGAAAACATAGAAAATTTGAATTTTATATTGTTTTTTTCTTTTCCAGAAAATTGAAATTTGAAAATCACGAATTGTGAAAATGAACGTGTTTCAGTATAAGTTCTTTTGCCATGTGCAATGTTCTATTTGTTTAGAGATAAACATGTTCGATTAGTAAATGCGTTTACCTTACTTTTTGGGTATCACTTGTATTTAGTGATTTTACATTATTATCTCTTGTTTTATTTATAATATTACTTAACTGCTTTTTTTATCATCTGTTTTGTATATTTCAACGTTTGATTCTCTCCAAAAGGTCCCTTTATTTTTATTTTCCTTCCCCCTCTTCTTCCATATTATTCATCTGTACTAAAAGTGTCCTTCCTCTCTCTAAATATAATTGTTGCCTTTCCTACTCCTCACAAGGGTCCGAAATACAGAAAAATTCAACATTTTAAATATGCACGTGTGTATGCGGGAAAATATCTAAATTTCAACTGTATTAGTTTAAATCATTCATATAGAAAACAAGAGAATATTTACTGTATCCTCCTGCAAAGAGTTAAGAAACCCCCAAAAGTCAGAAGCGTAAGGGCAACATTAAACTGGATCTGAGGACAAGACACCAGCTCTGAATATTTATGGGAAGTGAAACACACTTTATTTCTATTAGTGGGGGTGTTTATTATGTTCTCATCAAGACCAAATAGATCAGTTTTAAAATTATTTGTATTAAAATAAAAAGTATAACAAAAATATATGGAATAATGTGATGCTTGATATTAGATAATAGTGTTAAACCTTCCATGTCAATTTCTATACATCATACATAATTTCATTGGATCTCTTACTAGTCTTAATGAATGCCTAAAATTGTGACCTTTCTTATTCGTTGTAGGGGTCAAACACTTAAACCAATTTCTCATCTTGAATGCCTGATACTCAACCATTAGTGTAAACCCTTCAATACTTAATGCTGACCTTCAACCTCTTTTTCTTCTAATCATTTCCTTTACAAATTCCATGTTTTGCACATTCTTTAAGTGATTTTCCTCTCACCTACAGATTTTTTTCTTTCACACGCAATCTATTCACATCTGCTTCAATCATTTCTATATCCACGTTAAGCACATCAAACCATTACAAAGAATATTTTCTTCTCAGCGTGTCGATGCTAATCAGCGGGAAAGAAAATAATAAGACATCAAAAGGAGCTTTGACTACTAAACTAAAGTCCATACATATATATATATATATATATATATATATATATATATATATACTTCAGTTTATATATATATATATATATATATATATATATATATATATATATATATATATGTGTGTGTGTGTGTGTGTGTGTGTGTGTGTGTGTACGTTTTTCTCTTTTTCTCTGTCGCCATAGACACACGCACACCCACGAAACACACATGTGTGAACCCATACAATAATGATGAGTTTTGATAGTTTTACAATAGCCAAGCAATGAAAGTGTCCCACACTGAGTGTACTGCGAACGTAATTTTGCGACGCAATAATAATGATAATAATAATAATAATAATAATAATAATAATAATAATAATAATAATAATAATAATAATAAACCACAATCCAACAACTTGAAGATTACACAAGGAAGAGCAAAGACAAATTACTTATGGCGACCAACAATAGTAGAAACGGCAGATGGACAAACAGAAGAACGACAAAGACTAGAAAACAAAAATGGGAAGAAAAACAATTATATGGACGCTTCAAACGACAAATAGATGAGGTTGCACATCAAAAGACTTGGACATGGTTAAGAAAGGGAAAAAAAAGGGAAACCTCAAAAGAGAAACAGAATCACTTATAATTGCTGCACAAAATAATGCCATAAGGACAAACTACATCAAAGCGAAAATTGATAAGACCCAACAAAATAGTAAATGTAGACTTTGCGGTAATAGAGATGAGACTGTTAACCATATACTCTGCGAATGTAGCAAACTAGCACAACGAGAATACAAAACTAGACACGACTGGGTTGGGAAGGTGATCCACTGGGAATTATGCAAGAAATTAAATTTTGACCACACAACAAAATGGTATATGCATAAACCAGAATCTGTTCTTGAGAACGAAACGCACAAAATTCTCTGGGACTTTGAAATTAAAACGGATCACCTTATCCCAGCAAGAAGACCAGACCTAGTGTTGATTAACAAAAAGAAAGAACTTGTCAACTGGTGGATTTTGCAGTGCCAGTGGATCACAGGGTGAAGTTAAAGGAAAATGAAAAAATTGACAAATATCTGGACCTTGCCAGAGAACTGAAAAAGTTATGGAATATGAAAGTGAAAGTTATACCAATTGTAGTTGGTGCACTTGGAACAGTCCCAAAAGCATTAGAAAAGGGTTTGGAAAGTTTGGATATCAGAGGAAGGATTGAAACCATTCAGAACACTGCACTGCTGCAATCTGCCAGAATACTCAGAAGAGTCCTGGAGACCTGAGGAGACTTGCTGTCACTCAGACTCCAGTGAAAGACCATCAGCTAACACTGATGTGAAAACTCAAAAGGAGTAAATAATAATAATAATAATAATAGTAAACATGAGGAAACTAATAAGTAAATGCCTACAAGAAGCAAACATACCCGAATGGATACAAGGAATGTTTTGAAAAAAAAGAAAAATCAATAAAACCTTTTGGTCTCCGGATGGAACCTATCCTCAAAGAATCTAGAATTCCTCTCACAAATATCCATAAAACCATTATACCAAAAACACCAACTTGGATCATTAAAAAACCTAAAGTGATCCTTGAGCTAAGTGAACTTCCTAAAACAAAAACCCATCCTAGCACTTACCAAGACAAATTCCACAACGCTATCCCAACCACCTCCACATCTTTACAGATGGCGCTAAGGACAATGACAAAACAGCATGTGCAGCTATTTTAAATTAAAAAAATTGTAAGAAAAGCCCTTCCAAACGAAAGTTCCATTTTTTCAGCTGAAACCCGTGCAATAGATTTAGCACTTGACATCATCTCTGAAAATAAACACACAAAATATATCATCTTTTCAGACTCGCTCTTAGTCCTACTATCATTAAGAAATAAAAAAACTGGAAGACCCTCTCATCATTAAGCTCCTGAATAGATTAGACTCAATGTCTAACTCTAAGGAGATTATTATGTGCTGGATACCAAGTCATATAGGAGTGAGGGGGAATGAAAGAACTGACTCTGCAGCTAAATCGGCTCTAGATTTAATCTCTGACAAGTTCCAGATACCATATACTGACTTGAAACCTAAAATTAATAGATTCCTTCATACAAAATGGCAGCAACACTGGAATAAGTGTATCCACAATAAACTCTTCCTAATCAAACCGACTTTGGGAGGCTGCAGACCAACTTTAAGGAAGGCTAGAAAGGAACAAGTCATTATGTCCCGATTATGCATTGGTCATACAAAACTAACGCACTCTTATATACTCAAACAAGAACAACAACCACAATATGAAACATGTCAAACACCCCTGACAGTTAAATACTTATTGATGGAATGCAGATTTTTGGCTCCCATCAGAAACCATTATTTTAAAGCAAACAATATGAAGGATCTGTTTGAAAATGTTAACATTGGGGATATTTTCTCCTTTTTGAGGGAAATAAAATTATACCCTAGAATATAGACATGAAACAAATCAATGCCATACAATATAATTCCCAATAATGCTAACACATTGTTAAAACCAATTACTAAAAGTATATATATGAATGCACAATATGTATAACACCCCAACCACTAGGCCTGATATAACCCTGGACGGGTTGATATGCCGTTAAAATTATTAAATAAACCAACCAACCGAATGGAGGACGAAAGTTTAAAACTACACTGATCCAGAAAGATAGCGAATATAAACCATCTTGATGTCTAAAAGTATACAAGATATCCGACAAATTCATATACTTCATTATGAAAACCCTGAAAACAGGAAAGTGGAATTAACTACAGGAGAACAAAACCAAGCAGAGGTGAAAATCCAAAGAGGTATCTTCAAGGGAGCTCCTTCACGACACTGCTATTATAGCAATAGTTTACACGTAATTATTTAATTAAAATATACACGAGGTTAAGAATTTATACAATTACAGGGGAAAATAATTCAATTTATGTACAGAAAAGAAATGAAGATGTTTGCCAAAAATGAAAAAGAACTGGAAATCCTTGTTCATACCATAAGAATATACAGTCAAAATATAGGTATGGAATTTGGGATTGAAAAGAGAGTGATACACGAGATGAAAGAAATGGAAAAAAAAACAACAGAAGGAATAGAACTACAAATCAAGACAATGTAAGAAACTTTGGACATCATTAAACAAAAAGGACTGAAATAAAATAGGAAAAAAAAGACTATTTACAGCAGCCAATACTAGCAATTGCTACAGCACATACAGAAATACAACAAAATTAGAAAATAGAAACGTGAAGAGAAACAACTATATGGATACTTCAAGCGACAAAATGGAGATATTGCAGAAGATAAGACCTGAACATGGCAATGAAAGAAAGTGTAAAGAAAAATAAAAAGAAAGTAAATCTGAGCAGAGATTGGGAAAATTGTAAATAAAACGAAAATATTGAATGAATTTGGGAAAATGTAGAAAGAAAGAAAGAAAGAAAGAAAGAAAGAAAGAAAGAAGAAAGAAAGAAAATATAGAATTAAGTTGAGGTAATATGGAAATAAAGAGAGAAAATACAGAATAAAATTTAGAAAAATGTAAAGGAAGAAAGAATGAAAAAGATAGAAAATATGGAATTAAATTTACAAAATGTGCAAAGAGAGACATCAGTTGAAAGAGAGAAAGAAGGAAGGAAACATAATATGGAAAGAAGTTGAAAAAATGTGGAAGAATAGAAAGACAGTAAATACAAAGGGAAAAAGATCAAAGAAACAGTAAAAAAAATGAATAAAAGTACAAATAAGATAGAAATTGAATAAATGTACTAACAACATGTTAATAAACTAAATAAAAGTACTAATGAGATAGAAACTAAATAAAAATATAATTAAGAAAAAAAATATAGAAATGAACAAATAATATAGAAATGAAAAATAAAGATAGCGAATTAGATAAAAGACCGAAACAAGATTTTTTTTAATCATCGAAGCATTGAACGAAAAGATAAAATGAAATGAACGTTAGAAGTGGAAAAGGGGAAGAGTCAGCTCGGTGATGGGACCGAATAATGGTAGAATGTTTGACGTTATCATATTATTTAGCCAATCTCCAAGGAGTTAAGAGACTTGGGTGATGGAATTGTTAAATAAAACGTCCCGCCAACTGTGTGATGCAAGCGGAATTGGAAGCAGCGTTGTTGGCGGGGAATTTCATTATTCGCTTCTTGATGGATCTGAAAAGAATGGAAGCCGACATATTGTCGCAAGACTGACCGCTTAGACGATAATAAGAAGAGAATGTTTGGACGAAATGTCGCCACTGACCTTACCTTGTCGAGCGAAAGAAACGCTAACGCAACAAGTACACTGACAATAACGATACAAAAAATTGAGGACCTTAATGAAGACCTCCAGACTGTTCACATGATTGCGTTCAAGACTTGATTAAAATGGGTTGTGGCCAACACTGGCGTGTGCCAAAGAAACAGTCATTAAAGATTTCCATTTGCCGGAAGAGATTAAGGATTATTTCGACTTTTAGTTGCTAGAATATTCGCATTATGAATTTTTATTCACTGAATGAGTGATTCAGTAACTCACTATATCGTTACTGTCTTACTTTTCCTGTTGGAACAATACGGATTTTTGAATATTAATAAAAGATACAATTTAATTATCCAATTAAAAATGAAACTATTTTATTTACATGATTTTTTTTCAAAATATCAAAGGAAATGATGGATTCCACTTCGTAACAACAGATACATTCTAAATAACCAACATTAATTCATTCGATAGATAGATAGATAGATAGATAGATATTTCGAAGTGTATATCTTATAAGTATATTTTTCTACAAAACCTATATATAGATAGACATATATTATGCTTATATTATTCTCCTAACAATTACTGCAGAATATTTCCTGTTTTTAGAGAACTATACATTCCAGCACGTGGTTATGCCAGCATAATGAGGTGGTGGGCTTTCCAAATGTTTACTTTATTACAACATCATTTGCTGTTTCTATCATTGTCCTCTAAAGTAATGATAGATAAAGAGATTCTCTCTACCTCTAGCATCTTGAAAATTTAGAAAAAGGCAATGATAGCCTGACGAACATCTTTAATATGTTTTCTGACTGTAAAACTTGCTTGATATTTTGCTTTAATGTAAGACTAACAAAAATGAATACCGACATTTATACAGTACCCAATCAATCTTGGTTCATTTAGGAAATTCAAACGCTTAATTTACCATTTTAGCCTTGATCCATATTATTTTTTAGATATTGTGTTTGTTCCATTTTTTACCTAGATGGAAAAAACATACATACATCTGTTGGCTGTCAACTCGTGCATTTCCTGTTCTTTCTTCTTTGTTTTTTCTCTCTCATTATTTTTAATTGCAAGCACCCGACAGGGTGTGAGCACGAAAATTACTTTTCAGACCACTGAGACACCTGGAGGATTTACTATATAGTAAACATACTTGAGTGCCAGTAGCATTTGTGTTTTCTCAGATGACTCACCATATCACCTCTGGAGAGACATACTCTTCCATTTCTCTGAATGTTTGAGATGAGGCTTGATGATTAGTATTATCTACGTTATTCGGACTATCCTCCTCATTGTTATCTATACAACATTTCGGCCGATGTGCCCTCCGGCCTTCTTCATGTATTTCTTGTCGGACTCGGGAACCTTCTTGTCGTAATCGGGAGCCATCACGGAATTTTGAACCTAACCCTTTATTCAGTCCACGGGGGTATCCTGTTCTCATTCCGCTAACCATAGCTGGGGTAGAGGCGTTAAGCTGTGTTAATCATTATTCTATGATTTTTATGTATGATTTTTTACCTAGACTCATATTGGGTGTTTTTGTTGTTGTTGTTGTTTCCATATAAACTACGTTGGAACTTTTCCACTTTGGATGTTGCTGAACAGTAATTCACCCTTTCTAACAACCCGTTTCAATGTTTGGTGTTTATTGGTTTTGACTCATTCTTTCACACTATTTAAATTCCAAAACAAATTAACTCACAAAGTCTACCGCAAGCCCACCAACAAAAATGACTACATACACTTCTACTCCCAACACAACTACAAAATCAAAATGGGCCTTATGATAGGTTTCTACCAACGGGCACTGCGCATATGCAGCCCACAGTATTTAGAAGAAGAATACAAACACATTGAAAACTATGCTCATAGATACGTTTGTCAAGGTTTGAAATATGTTACCTGCCTAGTATTGAGAGTTTGATCCTTGGATCTTGTCGTCGATTGTCTGGTCTGCCTCTGAATAATGCCTCTAAATAATGCTGCCATTGATGTGGAGTACTGGGAGAAACTAGTTTCTAACAAACTTGGCTGGAGAGCTATCATCTACCGGTCGGTGAAAGGGTGTTTTTGTAGGGCCACAGTGTCTTGTTGAATGTGTGCTTATCCATTCCGACGTTATGAGTAAAGGATTGAGTAAATTTAACGGAATTTGTCTTCAGAATAAATTTTACAAATGTTTAACATGCCGAGGCGAAATATTATTTGAATTTAGTTGTTTTGTTGTTTTATCCGTATTTTCCTCTATTTTCAACCACATTTTATCGGATTTACTCAATCCTTTATTTCTCATAATATCGGAATGGATAAACAGATTCAACAAGACACTGGGAAACTACAAAATCACCCTCGTCGCACTCTCACATGAACAGGAGTGCTTTCCGACAGAACAGCTTTAATGAAAAGGTAATGCACTATGAAATCCTATCAAAAACACATCATGTTTTCCCTAAACACATACAGGAATACCTCACCGACTCCAAAACCTTTCTTCACCACCAAGCCACTGCACTCTTCCATGAAGGAAACTCTCTAGCCCACGAACCCTCTAAGCATCCACTCCTCTCTTACAAAATAACCCATAATATCGCCCAAATGACACAGAAGTTCAACATCAACCAAACCAACAAACTCAACAGAAAAGTCTCCCGGTTAATATCCGACATCCCCTGGAAACACATTGGTCGGCAAGAAATGGTCCTGAACCTAATTTCCAGTTTTCGGAAACCGAAATCGAAACACTAAGTTTCGGCCTAAAATTTGCCACGGGCATACCACCGAAACGCAACCACGAACTCCATCTTCCGGAACTACAAAAACTGCGACTTGGAATTCTCTGAAGGTTTTACCCAAGGAATCATTCTCGCGACAATCGCTCAACCGAATGAAAAAAACGCTGTTCAAAAAACACACACAAGCCCTAGCACGACTAGCCAGAAACCCTGATATAATCATATCCCCCGCCGACAAAAGTGGTGGCGTGGTCATCATGCGAAAAACGGAATACCTAGAGAAAATAAATGTACAGTTAGCCGACGAAAGAACATACACTTCAGCAAATATCGCCAACATCATCAACGACATCGACACTTTTTATAAACATTTCTAGAAACTCGTCAAGAACAACAAAGTATGGACCTCCCTTATCGAACACCACCCTACAACCCTCACACTACACGGTCTTCCCAAAACCCACAAAGAAAATATACCCCTACGATTCATCATCTCTATTATAGGCAGCGCTACCCACAAAATCGCCCGTACCATCGTCCAAATTCTAACCCCCTCCTACTAGCCATTCTAACCTCACTCACATAATCAATTCAGGCGATCTCCTCAATAAAATTAAAGGCACCGACAGCCTGAACAAGACTATAAAGAGCTTAGATCCCTATACACAAATAAACTCATCAAAAATGCCCAAACCTTCTCACCACACCCCTACGAAAAATCAAATTTGTCATCCCTACCCATCAACACTATAATTGATATATACAAACATATAACTAACGTAATACATTTTAACTTCAACAACAGATACTACCGACAAAAGGCCGGCCTCCCAATAGGCATTCTAGCCTGAATTATTAGAATCAGACCACTTCAAAGCCTGAATTATTAGAATCAGGCCCTTTCAAATATGTAATACCCAACAACTGCACATATTTTAGATACATTCACGACATACTGATCTTCCACACCCAATAAACATAGGTAGTACATGTCGCCAACAAACTAAATTCAGTAGAACCGTCCATAAAATTCACTTTCGAAGAAGAATCTAATTGTAACTTACCATTCCTAGATACCCTACTAGTTAAATCCCAAAACAAATTAACTTACAAAGTCTACCGCAAACCCACCAACAAAAATGACTTCATACACTTCTACTCCCAACAAAATCAAAACGGGCCTTATAATAGGTTTCTAGCAACGGGCACTGTGCATATATAGCCCACAGTACTTAGACGAATACAAATACTTTGAAAATTCCCTCTCAACTTTAGAATATCCAGGACATTTCATACTAAACGCCAAGAAAAAAGCCCTCAGAATATACTCACCAACAAAAACCGAAAAATACTGCCGCTACCACTACCCCCTCCGCCTCCACCCACCGACCTTTAGCCCTACCAACCAACACATAATAAACCATTCTATGACAAGCTAACCAGTTTTGGAATAAGAATCATACAAACCACCCCCCAAACAATTAGAAATCTCACCAATTCCTCCACACACACAAACACCCCTAACATCTTCAACACAGGCATTTACGCCATTCCATACAATGACTGCAACAAAAGCTACATCGTTGAAAAACCTTGACAAAAGATCAATAAAGACAAACGTCACTCAAAACGCCCTATTCTCACAAATTACAAACTTCGATCACTCATTCAACTTGAACCACGCTTCACTACTCAAACCCATACACAGTAAGAGCTTACGTCGTCTATGCAAATCAGCACTCATTGCGAACGCAAAAGCTGTAAAACAAAGACCTGGTTTCTTCAACCTGGCAACAACTATCGCAAAAATCGTAACTCAAAACAACAAAATAGAAAGAGAAAACGGATAAAAAATAAAAGATAAATTCAAAAAATCATAAAATCTCTAAAAGATAACAAAACAAAAAATATTCAATCCCCCAATTTCACAAACATACACAGACACGTAGTCGACACACACTAACTTCCTACCAGACTGTTAAATTTCTACACTGGCAATAAATGACCCCATAAAAATACCAGGCCTCGTTTCCCCCAAATAAACCCATTCCATTCTTCCCTTTTCCTCACCCAATACCACACATCCAACCCTCCCTTCTCTCCCTTCCTTTTCCTCACGTCTTATCACGCAGTACACTTTCTCCTCCTGTTCTGCCCGCCACAATTACCTTTTCAGCATAAAAGTAGACTGTAAATCCCAGTTGTCTGCAGAATAAATTTGACAAAACTTCGTAATATACCGAGGTGAAATATCATTTGAATCTATTTTTAACCGCATTTGAATCTATTTTCAACCATATATATATATATATATATATTATATATATATATATATATATATATATATATGCTGGGCCGGCTTAGAGCTTCCGACTAGGAGCCACAAGGTTTCGGGTTCGATACCGGCCCTCGCCAACTCAGCGTATCAGTAGCACAGGAATCTGTGTGGTAAAGTGCGGAGTTGATGGTAGGCGTGGCGCCGGAACAATCTACTTGGTCTAGTGCTAGTGCTCTCACTGTATGGCTGATACCGACTTTAGACCACCTCGACGACTTTACTACATATGTATGTAAAGGGTCTGTGTGTCTGTGTGTGTGTCCGGTTGTAACTCGAAAACTCGTCATCTGACTGTACAAAAAACATATACACTGATTCTATATAAACAAGGCAGGTTTTAGAAAAATAATTATGGTGGTAATGTTTGTTTGAGCGAAGATATTTTTAAATTATAGAATATTTAATGACAGCCTAAGAAATCATAAACAACATTTTTAAGTGTTTTAAATGTTTAAATAAAGTAACGATGAAAATACACTTTCGATTGTAATAAACAAATCAAATTGTTTATTGTTAAAAAATAAAATTACATAATGTTCAGACACTGCATATTATAATGTTTAATTATTTTATAAATTATAATATTTAAACTTTAATTTATTGTTAATAATATAACTGTTTAATGATTTTAGCTTAG
>CM042155.1:102244912-102312412 GCA_023376005.1 Doryteuthis pealeii
TATGCGTGTGTGAGAGAGAGACATAGGGAGAGAGAGAGAGAGAGAGAGAGAGAGAGAGAGAGAGAGAGAGAGAGACTCTATGTGTGTGTGCGTGTGTGTGTGTGTGTGTGCCTGTGTAGACGATACTTCAACTATGAAATAAGGTAAAATTTCACACAGAGTTTAACGTGATCGATCTTAAATGAGTTGGAATGGAAGCAGTCTTTATAAATATAAACACGTGTTTCGACTTTTCAAGTCTCTTCAGTGTGGCTAGACATTTGTAAGCTACCTACAGCCGGGATTGAAATCCGATCGATTTAGCACCAGTCGGACATCCTAACCGCTAGGCTATCGTCATGTAAAGGCCGCCATAGAGTGTTCCATCCATTATATAGGAGAACGTTGCGTTTACGCTTTAGTTGGCGGTCATCAGCGAAATCCCCACCCAAAGTGCTCAACCCCAGGGGGATGGGGAGCATATATAGTCATCCACAGACACGTGTTTCGACTTATCAGGTCTCTTCAGTGTGGCTAGACATTTGTAAGCTACCTACAGCCTTGATTGAGATCCGATCGATTCAGCATCAGTCGGACTGTAGGCTATCGTCACTTACAGAATGCGAAGGGGATTTTAACTGTTTTAATACACACATCTGTATGTATGTAAAATATATATATAACACTGATTTAACCGATTAATACTTGTATCAACCATGTATTGGATTAACTCAAAATCTTCTACCGGTAAGTCATTCCCTTTATTATTATTATTATTATTATTATTATTATATATATATATATATATATATATATATATATATATATATATATATATCTGAATCGTAAAAATGTTAAATAGATTAAAACTAAATCCATTTTTTTATTTGGAAAGCTTTTCGCTTTAATTTTAGACAAAGTTTTTTACGTTTGTTAATTCAATGATTTAGAAAATAATATGCTGCTGTGATGTTTTCCTACCAACGGGGCAACGCCACTTGGCCCTTCTATAAATGTATATATAAATCTTGGAAGTTATTTTAACCCAAATAGCATCAGGTAACCTTGCTGTCCTTGTTAACATTACCGTCTTTTTGGCACCCTGAAAACATTGCAAGAACAGAAAGAAGATACAAGATTATTTGAATGTTATTCTAAGATATATTCGTTATCAAAGAAGTCGATCTGTTTGTAAAATATTCAATGAATAAGATTTGAAATATTTATTTGCCGTAATACCATTCGGAGCCAGCTGAAAGAAAGAGAAGTAAAAGAATTTATAACTGAAATATTGCTTCAGAATAACAATGTTTGTGTCCTAGAAATGGATTTATAAGGATGAATATCCCCTTGGCTTCATCTGATGATTATATTGGTATAAACATGGTTAGAATAAGCAGTCAGTTATATTTCTTTCATTCGATCGCTACTGAAATTAGACATTGCATCTCCACCATTGAATAATATTTTTTGTATTTATAATAAGTTTGTGTTTATCCATTTCTGCTGAGGTAACTCTCGGAAAAATGTAGCGTTATCCCGTGATGCTTTATTCTGTTTCCTTTGTACACTGTCGATATTTCTTAAACTTTGATTTGACTGTAGGTAGAAGAAAATAGTCAACCAGCCCCCAGTGATAATTTAGTTCATAAAACTGTTGAATATGTTTGGCAATCATTATACTGCAAGTTCAATCCTCAAGCCAAGTAGCGCATAAAGACACACTAATTCTATGGACAAACAGAACAACACAACGAGGAAAATTGGCTGATCATCTGTTGGGAGGGAAAACTCGATATATTAGGTGAGATTAACGTGTGTCTTTGGATCAATTGTCATAGTTAACATTCATTGACATTAATAAAGCGCAACAGACACCTGAGGTTGGATTAAGCGGTTAATTCTTCATAGAAACACTAAAACTGAGGTATGTGATCTGAAAGTATAAAATATAAAAGTTATAATTTGACTTAAAATGTCCATTCTGTTTTTGCTGTTATATATCATTGAAGATGTTTAATTTGAAATAACTCCATTCATAAAACCGCTTTTAAGTGCATCATGATAGTTGTTATACGTGTAGAGATTGTCTTTCCTTATTTGGATGGGATAGAGATTGGCATATGGTTATCTTCCCTTGCCGCCAGGGTTTGCCACTAGAGGGTGTTGCCACCTGGCTATTTAAACACAGCCCTGGGAAAACTAACTCTCTCTTTTCCATCTGTGACTCAACGGATATGCTCTAGACAATTTATGTCTCTGTCCATCAGGACTTGGGGTAGCCTCCTCCGCTAACTATATGCTTATATGTGTGATTTACATGGCTCTTATTAAACTCTATCTCCATAGAAGTTTGGCTCACCAGCCTTTGAATAGCTGCGTAACACACGTGCCTTTTGACACTCCCATGTCATCACATGGAGATGGTTTTATTACGAAATAAGTGACAACCTTTTCATTTAGGACTTTCATCCTTTCGTTTTACTCTTCACTCTTCAAGAACTCTTTTTCCCTTTGGACTTTCGTTCTAGCATGTTTTTGTAAAATATATGTTGAAAGTTGCTCAGACAATAAAGTCTGTATTTGTTATGTTATCTCTTTGTTGGATTTTGTTGTATATTAATATGTAAATACACCCACGTTCGGTGGTTTTTTGATTACTCCGAACGTCTTATAAGAAAGTGGTATTAGCTACTGAAGTTAAAACCACCTTTAATTCTTATACACACACGTATTACTTTATTTTTAAATCAAAAGTAGTTTCGATATATCATGTTTAAGAAACGTAAAAGAGGTATTAATGCAGTTTCTTAAAAAGTAAAAGTATGTAAAATGAGCCATGATCAGCTATCCATATTGATAATTAAAAAGGGGTTTTATTTGCCCATTATCAAGTTTATACGACGCAAAATATTGTTACAATATTTAAAACATCCAAATCAAATATTGAAAACTCTCACAATTAAATAATGTTAGTCATCTTTATGTGTGGATGTAACATTAGATAAATAAAAGAAAACTACTGATCAGTAACAAAATGTACCATTGTTGAGACTAATATTGATGGGTGATGAAAACTAGATCCTTTACAATAATGCAGAACAGCAGAGATTGTATGTTAACCGGCATATAACTGTATCAAATTCCGATCTTCATCCAAATCGGATATCATGTGTATATAGCACAACTGAAAAAGAAAAAAGGAAATAACTGAATCGAACAAGTACTGTTCTCAATGTAATCAATTGTATGCGTCATGTTTCAGGCAAGAATAGTAATTACTTAGCTGATAGTTTTCACCCATCCGTCTTCAGATGACCATTAATTTTGCTCTTTAGAGATATTTTTTTAATTTGAGAAAGACTTCAATACTTCAAACACTGATAAAAGGTGAGAATGTGAAATTGCCTGAATGATTATATCAATAAATAAAACAAATCAGTGTATATGATTTAATAAGATTGATGTCGAAAATATAGAAAATAAATAAAGTATTTTTATTTTAACCTCGTCGACCGATCCAATCCTAGACCTCCTATTAAGAATTCTACAGAAAAAAAGTTTTAAGTTGATATATTTGACGTATATTTTTTATTTGGTTGAAAGAATGTGTTATTGTTTATTTATTTGTTTGTTTATTTATTCATCTTATCTTTTTTGTAAATGCGTTCTCTGAAAGTTAAAAGATGCAAATGTTTTGCTGATAAAGACTAAAAAGATAAGCAACGGAAAATGATATGTTAAAATTCCCTTAGATGAAAATAATCAACACTTTGTGAGAAAGAAAAACTAAAGAAAAACAATCGATTCGGTAAGTTTTCAAATATTCTAAACTTCCAAAGTCGAAATTGACAAAAAGGAAATAGAAATTGACACTGCAACTTAAAAGTCTGAATTACTGACTAAGGTTTTTATAATATTAAGAAAACGACTAAGGTTTTTATAGTATTAAGAAAACGTAGCTTCTTAAGAAGATAAACTATTATTTTTATATGTCAATGAAAATAAAAATCAGATATTATTCATAAAAGATAGGTTGAAATGTTCGAATATAAGGGATTTATCACACCCCTTTACCAGGGGCACGATACTATACAAAACTAAGTTTTAAGCGCCCGTTTTGTGGGGACTCAGGGATCATGTAATAAAAATGATCTTACCTATTTTATATGAAGGAAAATATACCGCTTGGCCTGAGGACACTGTCTAAGATCATCTATTTTATTTTAGATTTATGATAGGAGATCAGATTTATTTTCTTTAAACGTTTGGTTATGTTACAATATTAAAGTGTGTGTCTTCGTTTTAATTTCTTCTTGCATCCTTTCCATCTGAACACAAATTTTCATTCTTATCTAATTATACTAAGTATTTATGGTGATGATTATCGTTGTAAAAATGGAATCGGTGACCCGAGTTCAAATTCTATGTGCTTTTCATATAGCTCTAATGCCATTAGGGAAAACATTGATCCATCTGTTCTCACCGGATATTGATAAATAGTAAAGCAAACTGGGATCTTAAGCGTTGGTTAAGTCTTAAAGAAACAATTCTTTAGCTTTGAAATCAATTTCAAAATGAGAATAACTATAAAAAAGAAAATTGTTTTCAATTGTTTCAAATAAGATGTTTATCTCTCATGCATCTTTGTAAATCTGTTGTTTTTTTTATATATATGCATGTCAAAAATAGACACAAACCTTATCTTTTGATTTCTAGCTTAATAGTTGAGACACTCTATTAAATCCTGATTCTACAAAGTAAATTGCTGGAAGAAAAGTAATCATATATAATTCAACTTTCTCTCAGAGCAATGGAAAACTAACTGTAATTTCGTGATTTGTCCACAAATTCTAGATTTCATGTTTAAATCTAACTCCAGCAGTTTGGGTATTCTGCAACGCAATAAAGTTTTCTTGCATTATGAGGTCAATATCAGCTGCATTGGTCTCGAATGATTCTACCAACCAACAACTAGGAATTAATATATCTTTAAGATCTTTGAACCTTATTTCCATATCATCATAAACGTTTTTTTTTAATGATCGATGTGAATGAATATATCATCTTTATGCAACTCCTGAAGAATTGCAAGATTTGGAAAATGTAGCGCTCGGTACTCGTTTTTTTTTAATGATTAAAATACCAATTAAATATTAATAAGTCAATAATAAGAGTTCATTTTTACATCAACTTATAAATATACATATATTCACAAAATTAGAGTAGGAAAATTACAGCTGTAATGAACAAGATTTTCCCAAATACTAAAATGGTATAATTTTCTTTAGACATAAAAATACGATAATTTCAATGCCTAGCTAAGTAAATGTTATTAAAACACTAAATAATTAGTAAATTTACATAATCAAAATAGATAAGCAGTATTTAATTTCATTAATTTAGCGTCAATTAGTCAATAAAATATCTATGGACCATTCAATAAGTTATGTCCAATATGTTATACCAGTGGTCCAATAAATATAACATTTCTATTGCCTACCTAAAATTTTCCATGGTCCATTTTGGCCATGTGGCCATAGGTTGGGAAACAGACTAAGAGAAGTAAAACTCTGAGAGTAAATCTGCATTACTCTACTTAAAAGAATTAGCTTGTGCGTGTGGCACAAAGTAATTCTTTTAAGTAGAGTAGTGTCCATGGTGGAGGGGATGGGTAAATAATCCGTTATCCTAAGTGGAATTGAACCTTGTCTTTTATAATCTATTGTAAGCCTCCTAACATTCATTTTAAACCATACTTGTTTACATAAAATCAAAATAAATTAACTTAGTGTAGTTTTTTTTTCGCCATGTCTTAATTCGTTTATTTTCTGTTAGCGAGAAACGTGTTTAAACATTGAAAAACACAATAATCCGGAAAAAATAGAACATTTGTAGTGAATTACTTTCGACATTTACAATTTCCTTCCGATCAGAACATTTTCTGAGAACATTTTGCCGATAATTTAAAATAAAAAAAACATTCATTTAATATTATGTTGAGTTAACTGCTAAAGCAAATGAAAACAACATTAAAAAATAGGCACGGTTGAGATTTTTTTAAGTGGTGTAAATTCGTGTTATAACCGGATGAAGAAAAATGAGATATTTGATGCAAAATAATTTCTTCAATTTTTCCTAATTTTATATTATTGCAAATATAAAATTAGGAAAAAATGAAGAAATTATTAGAAGTTATGAAGAAGCAATACAGACGACAAATCCAAGATGGCCAAAAAATATAAGCTATTTTTATTGTAGGGATTCAGTTAAAGACAGTAAAGGGGAATATTTCTTTGTTAGATAAAGGAGACTATGACTCATGTACTAAAATTGAAACTAGTTTTATTAGGAACAAACTGTCTTAGATTGAATCTTTTGATATGCAATGGTAAATAATATTATTCAAAACGAATCAATGAAGCAAATATGACAAGTTGTAATTGAAAGATCATTGTCATACTTTCTGATTACTTTCTGAACATCCTAATATATATATATATATATATATATATATTATATATATATATATATATATATATATATATATGTGTGTGTGTGTGTGTGTGTGTGTGTGTGTGTGTGTGTGTGTGCATTCAAATAATGCACACACTTGTTCCATCTGTGGACTTCTTTGCAAGTCATTGGCAGGGCTGAAATGTCACCTGCGATTAACACACAAGGTCAGATGAAAGAGGTTGTCTGAACCTCATACGTCGAAATCGACGGGAGAGTCCATCATATATATATATATATATATATATATATATATATATATATAGTTTACTATATTCATGAATGGAGAGTTTTCAATATAAGTAATAGAACATTTATATCTCAGTTGGATAGCCTAGATATAAAGTCGGTGCTTGGTAACTGTCAGATTGAGTGATGCGCGTGCTTATTTTTTTATTTATATAATTTTGAGGGTTACTTCATAAGGTTGCTTAAATTTGAAGTACATGATGGGAAGACTCGTTTAATTCTTTCCCTGATTACCACTTCCTCTAGTATGTTTCCTAAATTTTTTTTTTTATTAAAAGTTCACCAATTACAATATTTTGGCTTTCACCTTCATATTCGACGTTCTCTGGCAACGTCCTGGTATTTGGAATATTTTCATCTCCCCCCTGTGATCTGCTGGAACTGCAAAATCTGCCAGTTGGCAAGTTCTCTTTTTCTTTTTAATCAATAATAGGTCTGGTCTTCTGGCTGGAATAATGTTATCCGTTTTGATCTCAAAGTCCCAAAATGTTTATGCGCTTAATTCTCAAAAACATATTCTGGATCATGCATATAATATTTTGTTGTATGGTCAAAATTTAGTTTCTTGCACAATTCCCAGTGGATCACCTTTCCAACCCAGTTATTCCTAGCCTTTTATTTTCGTTGTGCTAGTTTGCTACATTCGCTTAATACATTGTTGATTGTCTTATCTCTGTCTCCACACATCTTACATTTACTGTTCTGTTGTGTGTTATCTTTTTTGCTTTGATATAATTTGTTTTTGTGGCATTGTTTTGTGTTGCAATTATGAGAAACTCAGTTTCTCTATTGAGTTTTCCTTTTCTTAAACATGTTCAGGTCTTTTCTTGTGCTATCTCCCCAATTTGTCGGTTGAAGTATACATCTAACTGTTCCCCCCCCCCATTTTTTGTTATATTGTTTTTCTGCTTATCCATATTTTGCCACTGCTATTATTAGCTGATGCAATTAATCTTTCCTTGCTCTTTTTTATGTATTCTTTGTATCCTCAATGTTGATGAGACCTCTTCCCCCTTCTTTTATCTCTCGGATGTAATGCCGTGTGTACAGTCATTAGTTTTCTTGTATTTTGGTCAATTTATAGAAGTTCCTATCTTTTCCATTTAAGAATGGTCCAGAGTATCTTATAATAGACCCAGGTATTCATTCCCTTGATGAGATTCTTGCTACAGAGCTTGGTTTCTAGAAGTTTTCTTGTTCTTCTGATGTATTGATTTTAACCTTTTCTTTCATTTCTTTGATTGTGTCCGCTTCCCAAATTCCAAAATATTTGTAATTCTGCTTTTCTCCAAGTGTTCTTACATATTCCTGATTTGTTATTCTGTATATTGTTTCGCTTTTCCACTTTTTCATCACATGTTTCGATACCGAATTCCATATCTTGGCTGTTCAAATTATTTTTTGTTAATCCATGTGTTGTTTTTATCTATTTTATTAATTCATTTTATTTATTTATTATTTGTTCATGTGTCTTATTTTATTTTGAATTATTCCTCTATTCCTAACTTTGAATCTGTTTTGATAATGAATAATAACTTTTTTGAAAACATGAACTATATCATCTCCAACAACTCAACAGTATGTTCCTCCTCAATGTGAATATAATATAGTGTCTAGTCCCCTGTCATCATCTAAAAGATGTGTTCCACTGTAAACTTAATTAAGAAGTAAACCGAATCAAAATATTTTCTTGAAAGAATGTCTAAAAAAAACTCCAATGATGCACATGCGCGCATTTAATCGCATTCATGAAGCTAAATCATCAGATTTTTCGGCCAGTCAATATCATTGCTTGTCATAAGTGATGTTCAAAAGAACAAATACAGATGATATTGGGTCAAACAAATTATTTCATAAATGTACAAAACTTTGTTTCCTAGATAAGGTGTTATATATAAATTCATTACAAGCTACAGCTTACGATCACACAGAGGAAAACTTATTTTCCCATCCTAATTTCTCTTTCACTCATAACAATCAGATATGTTGCCAAAATATGATTTCACTAATCTGGTTGATCAGTGAAATCAAACGGTATAAGTCATTTTGATTAAAATCCATATCTTCATTCTTCTCTTCTGGTAAAGAAAATTACAGCCTAATGTAGTTCAAGCAATAATCGTTTCTGAATATCTTAGTTTATCTAATCAAGTTTAACCTTCCATTATATCAAGATTTTAACAATAGAATTATCCTCAAATTATATTTAGAGCTTCTAACTTAATAATGTAGGTGTGAAGCAGGTTTGCATCAGTGCCGAAATAAAATGATAGCAAAATGTTTTCATTTCATAAAAAGCTTAAGAATTTGAAATATTAAAGCCTTGCTTGAGTTAATAATAAAGGATTTTATTTTATAAAAGAGAAATTGGATTATAACATTATAATAAAGAATTATTGCCAATTATTTTCTTGGTGAATTAGCTGAATATTTTTCCTCAGTCGTTTGATGCAGGTGTTCGGTACTTGGTATAAATCCAAGATCTCTATAATACTGACTTTCTAGATAGGCATATTCTCCATTCTTGGTGAAACTACAATTTTACTACCCGGTATTTAACAGCAAGAAGACGAATTGGCAAAATATTAAGTTCAAAGTGCATCGAAATGATAGTCAAGGTTGATGGGGTCAGTATTATTGTTTTAAGCATGTTTTCAAGTCTGGGTATGTTACCACCTATATGCTTACACAATAGAGTTATGTAGCTATGAAGAAGAATTTGATAGAAGAACATGTACCGATATTACCAAATTCTGGATGTGAAAATCCTGTATTCATGCGGGATAATGCACTCTGGCATGAGGCAAAGCAGGTTATTGTTTATCTGAATGATCAAGGAATAAGGTTTATAGATTGGCCAACTGATATGAATCCCATCGAAAACTATGTAAGACAAAAAGTCATAGCTAAGAATCCACCAAATATCGAAGATCTCTGGGAAAAACTACGAGAATAATGGGGTAAATTTACATTTGACGAATGTCGAAATTCAATGTAATCCTGTGAACGCCGATGTCTTGATGTAATTCAATAGATAATAGATATTATAAAGTTCGTCAATTACTAACATGAATAACAAACCGAATTGTTTTCTTTTCTTTTCTTTCTTTACGCAATAAGTCAAATCAACCTTCTAGATGTGGAATATACTATAGTAATTTCTGTTATGCACATTTTATTTGGTGTTTAGACTAATAGAGAGAAGGAAAATTACAAAAATTGGATAATGAGGCAAAAAAGGTTGAAATTTGAATGAAGTTTATTTTATCGTCAATTTTAGTGCTATTAGTTAAAAGAAAGACAGGAATAAATTATTTTTATTTATTTTATTTTTACACCCAATTAAATCTAATATATACTTATATCAATATCTATATATCTATATATGTATAACTAATGCAATCATACTCGAGAAACTTTATACTGTCCGAGTAGAAATTATTTATTCATTCTTAATTATCTCTCTTCACCAAAAAAGATATATACTTCACTTTTCTACTCAGATGTGGGAGTGAGAGGTTTGAAATTTTTTAGAATTTTTTCCAAAAAAGAAAAAGAAAAAAGAGTTAACCCCAGAGAGGAAAGTGTTGGTGAAGAAGTTAAAAAAAGGAAGAAATTGTTGAGTCACTTATTCTACCTTTTACACTTTTTATTCAGTTGTTAAACTGCAATTCGATTTTTTGAATTTCTCATACGTTGAATTTTATTTTCATTCGTATTGTTTGTTTAAAAAATGGAGGAGGTTACAGAGTTTTTTTCAACAGTCTTTTTTCAGGGAATGTTCCAGAAGTTCAGATTGCGGAGTGTTATGACGTTCATTTTCCTTTGAAAGAAGAACTGTACCATTTTGAAGAATGAACGGTACCGTTACAATGGTCAGAGTCGTTTGAATAAGCCTTTTCGGACGAAGCTACAACTTCAGTCATTTTCAGAAAAGCAAGAACGAAAGCCAATTTTTCTTACCCCTCCGGGTTCCTACCTAAAGTAGACGGACTTAAGGATTTGAATGAGATAATTAATAGCAGGACTAATGTTATGTTTGAAAGAAAAAGCAAGAACCAAATGAGTGAGACTCATGCCGAAGAGTTGTCGGCGAAAAGTTACAAGGACGACATTAGTTCCTCTTTTCGTGAACATGCCAATGCGAATTCCGATTCGGACGGAGAGGCTGAATATATCAGTCTTTTCTCTGAATCAGAAAGCGACCAGAATTTGGATGAACACATACTGTGGAAGGAATACGTTTATTTCGAAGGTAGCTTTGAAATTGAATATTCCCAGGGCATAGAGGAGTAGAGACTCGGAATTCAAATCTTACGTGGCGGATCACTTAACTGTTCCAAGGCTGAAAGAGACTATCAACCTGCCTCTTGATGGGTCTGTAATTAGAGCATTGGAAGAAGTTGATCCTGAATGACAGGCTAGGGGAAAATTAATGTGTTTTAGGTTTTTAAAGGACCAAAAATATATGATTTCAAAAGACCCCTTTGATCAGTTCTGTCTCCCCCCTCAGCTAGATGAGGAAAAAATTATGGCTCCTTCTAATAGTACACACTATAAATTGTCTATCAAGACTCCACTAATGTTTGCCTTAAGAAGTTGGATTCGAGTGCTTGGCTTTTGCTTAGGCAAATCTCTTACGGTTCTTTAAGCTTACTTATATGGACATTTCGGGTTCTGTAGCAAATAAATAATCGGCCGTGCAGGCTGTATCTCAGTTATTCCAATATATGGCGAATGTTATGACCAGGGTCATTTTAGGCTCTGTCTCCGCAAGACGTGTCTTTATTTGAAAGACTTGGCTTTTAAGAATAAAGACACAGAAAACAAGTTATCACGTTTGTCGACTTTAGGCCCGAAATTGTTTTCGGGAAAATTCTTTGATGTTTTGCATAGCGGTGCTGAAAACCTAAGAAGGAGACTCAAAATGTCAGAAGTAATTTTCTTGGAGTGAAGAGAAAGTTAAAGAGCCATAAGGAGACCAAATATGTTAATTCTTCGGTTTTTGGTCGGAAATAGCTGAAGCATGAAGGTTCTAGCTTTAAGAAGGGATGAGAACAGAGTGCTTCGGCCTGGACGGGTGAGCAAAAAGGTTTTAAGAAATCCAGGTTACAAAAGTCGTTGGAGTTTAGTCCCCAAGAACAATAGTCAGAGTATTTCCTCAATCTGAATCGGTCGCAGATGACTAGCAGGAAACTTGGAGGGTTGAAAGATTACTTCCGACCACTGGATCTTGAAAATTGAACATAGTCCGGTAGGGAGTAAATCTTCAGTTTGCTTCAACATTAGAACAAAACGGTGTAAAAAGAACCGTATTCATTTTATCTTGCCAGAGAGACGTTATATCAGACGAAATAAAAGGCTTGTTAAAAAAAAACAAGCAATAGAATTAGTTCCCAGAGCTCAAGAGGGACAGGCGTGTTACAGCAACTTCTTTTTAGTTCCCAAGGACGAAAGGTTCCGTCCGATTCTGAATTTGAGAGGGATACATGCCCATCTCGTGGTTCCTCATTTCAAGATGGAAACTTTCAGGACTATTCTTCAGGCCCTGAGGAAGAATTATAGGGTAATTACTGTGGACCTGAAGGATGCTTACTTCCATGTTCCTATTTTCCCAGGTTGCAGGCAGTTTCTACGGTTTCATTTTCAGGGAAGATATCACCAATTCAAAGCTATGTCGGCACTGGGGGGATTTCTCAGGTCCAGTCAAATAAATATTTTCATGTACCTATACGACTGGATAGTCAGAAATTAGGATCAACCCATTCTCAGTCAGCAAGTAGTTTTGATACAGGACCTTCTCCAAGATTTCAGAAATCTCACTTGATTCCATTTCAAAAGCTCTCTTCAATTTGAAGGTGAGAATAATTTATCCTTCAGAGGAGAGATTTCTGAATCTGCTACAACAAATAGATCGCATTTTGGAGACAAGGTTCAAATTTTTCTCAGACTTCTGGATATAAGGGCTGCATATATTGATCTGATTCCTCGGACTCGTTTGCATATGAGGCTAATCCAATTCTATCTTCGGTCATGGTGGATCCCTCAAAGAGACAATATAAAAAAAGATGACCCCAAAAAACAGTTTTTAGCAAAACACCTATAATGGTGGACAAGAAACTTCTTCGGGGGTTTCTGTTTCACCACATAGAGCCTATTGTTATTTTGATAGATGTTTTTTTTCTGTATGTTTTGTCTACACACCACCTGACTCGTTGAACATACTTTTGAATTTTTTTCAGCAAATATGTCAAAAAGAAAATATCACAACGACGGCCGTATAAAATGTCTTTCGATACGTAAACTAAATAACTCGATTTCTCAGGAAATTCACCCACGCCCAAGAGTCGATAACAAAGGCGACAAAATATTCGATTCAACAAAAAAAAAACAATCAGTTCATTTTAGTTAGCATGGTTATGTAAGAAATCTACAGCGATGAAATGCTTTTAAAAAACAGTGTGATCTTTTGCAACTTCCCAAGTTTGCATGTCGTCTGCTTGTCTTCAACTGAAATAATCGTTTTTCCTTTCATATATGTTTATTTGTTGAATGTTTTTTTCTTTTGTTTTTGTTTTGTTTTGTTTCTTGGTTGTTTTATTTTGTTGCATTTTGTGTTTTTCTTTTGTTTTTTTTTAATAAACAGCATATCAATAACTGATATTCGTAAAAATATTAAAAAAAAGAAGAAACGTGAAAATATTTCTCATTTTCTTTAAATTTGTTTCAGTCGGAAAAAAATTATTACATTCCTTAATTCTCTAATGTATTCCCCTTTTATTTATTTGTTTATTTATTTCCTTTCTATCTTTTCGTTTTGTTTTATTTTATGTGCTGTGTTTCTATTTACCATTTGTTGTCCGTATACCAAAGAGCACGGAACTAGTTCGTTGGTGAATAACACACATCTATTCTTCGGAATAAAAAAATTAGTTGCACTAAGCTTCACTCGACAAATTTGTCTCTCTCAAATCCCCCCATTCTTATTCGGTAAGTACTTTTAAAATCCAATACTCACATCACTTCTCTTTTTGGAAATGGTACACTGAGTACCATGACCATGATACCAAATATGTTTTACTTATTCTATATAAATAATTTATTAAACTAATATAGCACAAGGCCACAGTATAAGAGTCCCATGGCAAATCAAGTTCAATACTTGATCTGCGAGACCAGCTTGTTATGTATTATCCGAAATCTTAATTTCCTAATTCTAGTTTATTTGACACAAGTCACTTAGGATGAACGAACTAATAATGATCTACCATTTGAACTTGCTAGCTATTACTCCATACCGAGGCACTATATTATAAAGCTTAGTATAATGTGTCACAGGGCAGCCAAGTTACAACAAAGATCAAATTCGTTATTATTGGTTTACGAGATCACCTTTGTAACAATTACACCATGCGAGGTGTGATGATAGATTAGTTGGTTGATTTTATGGCAGGTCAACCCGTGTTGGATTAATTAATGCTGAAGTCAATCTTTGTAAACAAGCATAGCTTCAAGTAAGTATGTTCAATATAAACAATTTACACGCTGTTATATGGTTTCAAGTATTCCTATCTAATATGATTGATTTGCAAGCAATTACATTTTTTCAAGTAACGATAGCTGTGTAATAATAAATTTGATTTGTTTGAAGAATTATATAGCTACAAGTATTCCTATCTACACAGTTTTCTAGCAGATCTATTTGACCCATAGATGGGACTATGACTCCGGGTTAAAGTGGACCAGGGTTACTGACAATGAAAGGATGACTCCACACTTATAGAGCTACATAAATTGAGCATCACCTCCAGATGAGGCTTAGTGTCGAACTCAAGACAGATAGATAGATAGATAGATAGATAGATAGATGTTTGCTAAAGCTGGATTACTTTTCCACTAAGCCTTGCATTTACTATGCCCGACTGACCTGGCGAACCAACTTATATTGCATACATTCAGGAGGCGCGTGATCTAATGGTTAGATTCGTAGAAAATGGACTCGTCAACGCGAGTTCAATTCATGGACGAAGCTGCTGGCATTTCACATAGCGCTAGTACCCTTAAGAAAGGTATGACTCCAATTCTCCCTCCAGCTATGGGTAAATAGCGGGGCAGACTGGACTCTTTAACCATGGCTAGGTAACCAGTCTAGGAGAAGGAAAATTCTGAATTCAAACCTGTTAAACTCCGCTTAAGAAATTGACCTTGTGTCGCATCCTGCTCGTGCGGAGGGGTTGGTAAATATATATATTGCATAAATATTCCTTTTATAATACTTAGATTTTTTTCAAGTCAGCACCCCGTCCCATCTTCATTTTTCTTTACTTCTCTTCTTATAGTTTCATTTTTCTGTTTTCACTGTTCTTCTCCTTTTCTATCTTATTTTCTTTTCTTCGCCTTTTCAATTATCTTCCTCTTATTCTTTTCCTGACACACATAAAAAATACACCGATTGCATTACCCTGTAGACGGGTAAGACAATATCCAATATTGACGGGTCAAACAGATTATTTGAAAAGTATAGTATTAGATAGGAATACTAGAAACCAAATAAATATGTGCAAAAAAATTAGTGATAATAATAATAATAATAATAATAATAATAATAATAATTTTTTTTTTTTTCTGGGTCAGGGGTTCAGAACTTAAACAACCTCCTGGGTCAGGTATAACCACACTATACCACCTCATGAAAAATGTCTAAAATAAATTATATCAGCCGTGGAACGCAGACTTCGGGTCTGTGGGACGCCATGGGCAGGTGCTCCCTTGATGGCCAACATGGGGGACCCGGTCCGCATCCTGCGAATGTTGGCTCAAACTTTCATTTCAGATACTCAACACAAGATGATTCATCCCCAGGAAAAAGAATAAATAATCAGTATACCCAAGATATCAATCAGGGGTAGATGATCAACCTTATATGCATGTAGGTTGCTGTTGTTTTTCTTGTTCTTCCAGATATTCATGGGAAAATGGTAGCTCAGCGAGAGACGACCCATTGAGGTGGTAGCCGAGAGACGACCCAGTGAGGTGGTAGCCGATAGACGACCCAGTGAGGTGGTAGCCGAGAGACGACCCAGTGAGGTGGTAGCCGAGAGACGACCCAGTGAGAGAGAGACAAAGAAAGTGTGGACTAGAGAAAATAACACACAAGTACTCCATTGTTATTTTAAAAGCAACCCAACACAGAGAGGTTATAGAAAAAGAATGCTTCAGATTTGGAATGACAACAAGAATTTCAGCACAACCAGCCAAAGACTGGCAGACCAGGCAAGAATGATCCTGAATAAAAAGTATTCTCTGATCTCGAGATAATAGAAATATGTGGACAGGAAAATCAAGAAATACAAACCGAACAAGAATCAACCAAACAAAGTGAACATGCTAGCAACCAAAACCGTATACAACCTACCTTTACAACACAGGAACTAACACCAGAACAGAAAATGGATATAGAACTTATACAACAAATCATGAATGAGAACAAAAGTACATTACCATCCCTAAGAAACATAGAGTGGAAAAAAGTCAAGAAAGAAACGGAAAAAATAAACAAAATATTAGCGAACATCCCAACAAACAATATCACTGAACTCAACAACCTTATTTATGCAGGAGCAAAACTAGTCTGTGATAGAATTGACGCACCCATTCGAAACACTAACACAAACAAAGAACCAAACAGAAACACAAAGCTGGATGGGAGTTCAGATTGGAAGAACAAATAAAAAAACTACGACAACAAACAAATACGTTAAACAAAAACACAAATACACATGTAGCTAAAAAGGTTAAAAGACAACAGCAAATTAAGATGGAAGAAGTAAAACAAAAGATATCGGCTATAGAAGGAAGACTCAAAAGATATCGAGAGAGAACTAAACAGTACAAACAAAATAGGACCTTCCAAAACAATGAAAAGAGATTTTATGAACAAATTGATGGAGCAAAAACAAACATTAGTGAACACCCAAATGCAACAGAAGCAGAAAAGTTATGGAGTGATATATGGATGAGGAAAGAACATAATAAGCAGTCAAAGTGGATAAGTGATATTAAGAAGGAACTGATGGAAATT
Source organism: Doryteuthis pealeii (assembly GCA_023376005.1). NCBI lineage: Eukaryota > Metazoa > Mollusca > Cephalopoda > Myopsida > Loliginidae > Doryteuthis > Doryteuthis pealeii. The sequence continues at coordinate 102,261,738 of CM042155.1, forward strand.
GAGGAAGGGCCTGTTGCCAGTGTTCATGTAATTACGCTTAAATCAGTACTCAAGAAAGTAGCAAATTGGAAAACACCAGGCCATTATGGCATACATGGATTCTGGTTCAAAAAATTTACGACTATCCACAAAAGAATGGCCCAGCAACTGAACAGATGCCTACAAGAAACGGAAATACCCGAATGGATGACAAAAGGAATAACTACACTAATCCAGAAAGACCCACAAAAAGGAAATGTCCCCAGCAATTATAGACCAATAACTTGTCTACCCATGATGTGGAAAATTCTAACTGCTGTTGTAAGAGAAGAAGTATACTTTTCACTCAATTGGCGGAAACTTCTCCCAGAAGAACAGAAAGGATGTCGCAAGGGAAAAAGAGGAACCCACGACTTACTCTATATAGACCAATACATTTTAAAGAAGTCAAAATAAACGGAAAAATATTGCAATGGCCTGGATCGATTACAGAAAAGCCTATGACATGGTCCCACATACCTGGATTTTAGAATGCCTACAAATGTATAAAATTTCCAACAACATTATAAACTTCATTAAAAAAGCCATGGAAAACTGGCGAGTTCAATTAAAAGCTGGAAAACAATCCCTGGCAGAAGTAAAAATCCAAAGAGGTATCTTCCAAGGAGACTCATTATCACCACTACTCTTTATTATTGCAATGATGCCGCTAAACCATATACTGAAAAAATGTACCGGGGGATACAAATTTAGTAATTCACAAGAAAAGATCAACCACCTTATGTACATGGATGACATTAAAATTTTTGCAAAAAAATGAAAAAGAATTGGAGAGCCTAGTACAAACTATTAGAATATATAGCCAGGATATAGGGATGGAATTTGGAATCGAAAAATGTGCTATGCTTGTAATAAAAAGGGGTGAAAGAAAACTATTAAATGGAATACAACTACCAAATCAGGAAACTATAAAATCTCTTGATGAAAATGAAAGCTACAAATACTTAGGAATTTTAGAAGCGGACAATATCATGCAAGCAGAAATGAAAGGAAAAGTTAAAAAAGAATATCTCAGGAGAACTAGAAAACTTCTAGAAACGAAACTTAACAGCAGAAATCTGATCAAAGGAATTAATACCTTGGCTGTCCCCATTATAAGATACTCAGGACCATTCTTAAAATGGACAAAAGAAGAACTCAGACAGATAGACCAAAGGACGAGAAAATTAATGACCATGCACAAGGCTCTCCACTCTAGAGATGATAGAGATAGATTGTATGTGTCAAGAAAGGAAGGGGGAAAAGGTCTTGCCAACATAGAGGAATGCGTAGAAACCACAATCCAACAACTTGAAGATTACACAAGGAAGAGCAAAGACAAATTACTTATGGCGGCCAACAATAGTAGAAACGGCAGATGGACAAACAGAAAACGACAAAGACTAGAAAACAAAAATGGGAAGAAAAACAATTATATGGACACTTCAAACGACAAATAGATGCGGTTGCACATGGAAAGACTTGGACATGGTTAAGAAAGGGAAACCTCAAAAGAGAAACAGAATCACTTATAATTGCTGCACAAAATAATGCCATAAGGACAAACTACATCAAAGCGAAAATTGATAAGACCCAACAAAATAGTAAATGTAGACTTTGCGGTAATAGAGATGAGACTGTTAACCATATACTCTGCGAATGCAGCAAACTAGCACAACGAGAATACAAAACTAGACACGACTGGGTTGGGAAGGTGATCCACTGGGAATTATGCAAGAAATTAAATTTTGACCACACAACAAAATGGTATATGCATAAACCAGAATCTGTTCTTGAGAACGAAACGCACAAAATTCTCTGGGACTTTGAAATTAAAACGGATCACCTTATCCCAGCAAGAAGACAGACCTAGTGTTGATTAACAAAAAAGAAAGAACTTGTCAACTGGTGGATTTTGCAGTGCCAGCGGATCACAGGGTGAAGTTAAAGGAAAATGAAAAAATTGACAAATATCTGGACCTTGCCAGAGAACTGAAAAAGTTATGGAATATGAAAGTGAAAGTTATACCAATTGTAGTTGGTGCACTTGGAACAGTCCCAAAAGGATTAGAAAAGGGTTTGGAAAGTTTGGATATCAGAGGAAGGATTGAAACCATTCAGAACACTGCACTGCTGCAATCTGCCAGAATACTCAGAAGAGTCCTGGAGACCTGAGGAGACTTGCTGTCACTCAGACTCCAGTGAAAGACCATCAGCTAACACTGATGTGAAAACTCAAATAATAATAGAACTAAAAACCCTCGTATAAACCATTAGAATATAGAGCCAAGATGCATCTTACCTGAATCTTGATCATGTTGCACAACAATTGTTACATTACAACAGGACTTGATGACACGACAAAGGTTGCTGTCCATCGTCACTACGATGTCAAAATGGACCATATAGAAATAACACAACATTCTGGTGCAAAAATATCATTGGCTTTGGGGAGAATCCAAGCCACCAAGAGAGAACGGGACAAAAGCTTATGATTACAAGCTGAACAGGTTATTGCTAATTGTTCTGTTGATGACCTTAAAACTCAAATTGAATTTTGGATGCCTGATCCAGGAACTAACTGCAAAGTCTTGCTTGATAATCTGGGAGTAGCTCATTATAAGCAACTAAAATGTTGTTCACATATCATATTGTGTGTAGACTATGCAAGAGACAAAATCTATTGAGCAGAAGATTGGGACTCAAAAATTGCTATTGATCACTGCTGGTGAGAAAGCTTTCAGTTCCTCTGGAAGTTCTGTTTATTGGACGTATTGCTATTACTTTTCCCCAAGTCATGCAGCACACTGTTCCATAATACAATGATCATAGACAGTGAATGGAAAGAAACAATGTTCAATATAAGGGATTCAAAAGCTTTGTATCAAACAGATTTGGATGTATTGTAAAATTGACTAAGTTCTTTGTGGCACATCAGGATCATATACAAATTTTCTATGGTGACATAGTTGATATCAACAGTAACTATTTAGTGCTTGCCATTTCTACATACATTCAGAATGAGTGGTTTGTCTTGTGCCCAGAAATCTACAGGACGATGTGAGACATAAGCATATTCTCTCTGATACACTTTCTGGGGATTGATCAAATAGCCACCAGTGATGTAGCACTTGACAAAAACTGGACTGAGTTGAAAGTTTTCTTTGAACCCAAATTGATTGTTCTCAAGGAATTAAAGGATATAAAACAAGCTGCAGTAATGGATAAAGTTATTGATGCTGTTAAGAAGCAACTGTTAGAGGTAGAACACTTCTAGCAAGATGATAATGGTGAGAGAGACACTACAGCATGCACCTGTGAATCCCAGTTTGGTAAATTTGATAACTAAATCAGGACAAATCTGTGTGTCAAGTGACTAACTTATATGGAAAATTCTTATTTGTGGAAATTAACTATTGCAAACTTAATGTGTAATTGGTGATATCTCTGGGCAAAAATGTCATTAATCTTATTATAATTTTCATTTTTTTCACGATAAAGAAATTAGAGCTGGTTAAATCAATAAAATGAATGTATTTTCATATTTTGTGACGAAGAAAATCCATGATTAGACATATTACACCATTATTAAGCCATATATTGTCCTTTTCTTTAACAAAAACAAGGATTTCCAGACGCCATTTTGATAATCCTCACCGAACCAACCTAAAATTCCATAGTAGGTAAAGGATCTCATCAGAATCGTAGTCAGCAGCAAAAAAGTATTCATTTGCCCACCCCTAATAATACTAATACTAATAATATCCCAACTACTTACTTTTATATGTTTTTATCTGGTTCATCATCCGCTTCTTGAATAGTTTTGTTTCTTGCTTGTCTGCAGAATTAGTCTTGCAATATTTATATTTATATTTTACATAGGAACATCATTACGTCCGAAGCCTCCGAGTAAAATTAACATTTACTTTACACAAGAAATATTTCAACATAATCTCCTTCCTTACAAATAAACTTCAGCCAACACTTATACCTTAATTACATTTAATATTAATCAATAAAAATGTTCAGGTCAAGAATCAGCTAACAATGTGCCAGGCTACGGACTTATTGATCAAACTTCGTTGTTTTCTTTATTGTTATATTTATTTAGTTTTTTTTTTCTTTTCTTTTCTTTTAACTTTTTATACTTATCTTACATCTATTCTTTTTATTTTACCAGTTTTCTCTTTTTTACTGTTTTCTTCTTTATTTTCGTCGTTCGGTAACTTTTCTTACTTATGACTTCTTTTTCCTCTCTTTCTATTTTTAATATATTATCTTTATACCTTATTCTATGTTTCCGCCTTCTTTTTCTTCATCTTTGATTTTCTTTCATTCCTATTCTCCTCTTTTCTTCCCATCATTTTTCTGTATCTGCTTCTTTTTCCACTTATTCTTAGTCTCAATCTCTTCTTTTACCTTTTCTCATATTTTCTTTTCCATTTATTCTTGATCTTCTTACTTAGTTCTTTTTTCGTCTTCTTCTTATTCGCCTACTTGGAATTTTATCAATCTTCTTTTGAATTTCCTCTTATTGTTTTTCTTTTTTACTTCTTCATAGACGGAAAAGGAGATTTGGTGGCAATTTCCATAGGAAGATGAATTTTTATCTTGCACACTAGCAGCAGCAGCAGCAGCAGCAGCGAACCAGTAAGAAAATTCTCACAAGAAAACAGATTATCGTCTCCAAGGAAGCAAGTAATAATTATTATTCAGACTAAAAAAATCCAGACCTTACTTGAATTTTTAAACTGGAGACATAAGATATGAATAACAGAAGTAAAAATAATTTATTTATCTCTCTCGTACAAATGTTTGTTCTGTTTCTACGAATTCTGTTCTGAAACAGTAACATAGATATAAATAAGCAAAAAAAAGGGGACGAAAGTTCCAGGGTTTTTTTTGGGTTTTTTTTGTTTTTCTTTTGTTTATCTTGTTTTTGAAGACAGAAATGTTTTTGTTTTTTTTATTTTCTATAAATAGGTACATAAGATATATTTTTCCCGTCAGCCAAATCATATGCCTACGGTGTGTTGCCTGATGTGTCAAAAAATATAGGGAAACGAAATGAATCCGCAAATACAAACAGACATCGCATGTTTCGGCGCTTTGTGTCAATCGAGCTGAATTATTGGCTTGAACCATCTTATTTGTGGTCTTGCCTATGTCTGGAATTTTGCCAGGTCCTGAACAAAAAGACGAAAAAGAGGAAGAGATAAGAAGAAGAACTTTATTACATACCCAAGTCAACATTACTGGATGAATCGGAGTGGTTCTGATATCATCGTATGGCACGTAAAGATGATTGGTTCTTATGACTGAGAGCATTATTTCTGGCATTCTAATGTATGTTTATTCCGATAGAAGCCATTTTGGTTCTTTTAGTATTTTGGGCCACCGAAACCGGTGATTTAAACACCCCACAGCCTAAAAAGAAAAGCAAATAATAAGATTGGAGACCATTGTAGTGACTTTATTTACCTTCTTTCCTATAAATTTATAAATACGAACACAAATTCACGTTCCAATTTGGTATTATGTATATATTTTAATCGAACCCACAATTTACCACCACGACACTCACACCGAAAGTTCATGCGATTTCGGAAAGAAATGAAGGATATATTCAAATCTTCCAAAACATTGTGGTTTATATAAGTGAGTCTCGTAAATGAAAATAATGGTTTATTTTTAATATAAACCAAAAACGAAGCTTGGCTATAGGCACCTGTCAAAGAGCGATATTTATAATATCAATTTAATGTTCCATAACTAATGAGCTTACGTCTCACAACCTGTTACCCAAAATTGAAACTTCCCAAAACCATTTAACAGATTCAAACGAAATTATTGTGCTGATATTTACTAATAATTTCTAAACGTTAGCAACCACATTTTTTTCATCTAATGGAATTTTTCTTGTCACTCCAAGAAATGATACTTTTTTTTCTATTCTTCGTGTGTAAATATATCAAGCAGAAACTGATAATCAGATTTTCTTTCAAAAATCAGTGATGTGAAATTTTGCCCAGATATAATAGTTTTTAAATATTAAGTCTATATTTATTCAACACATTCAGCATGGGGAGGATGTGATACAAGGTCAATTTTTACGTAGAGTAAAGCTGGTTTGAATTCATAGTTTTCTTTCTCCTAGATCACTTGCCGCAAGAGAATCCAGTTTCTCCTTTTCTTTAATTATATTATGATTAATATACCACTCTTGTTTACATGTTTCCTAAATATAATTGGCATATTCAAAAGTCAAATACTGATTTTTCATGATCCAAGATTTAGAACAATAATCAAAAGGATTAAAAAGATTTTATCTTATTTTTACACACACACACACACACACACACACATATATATATATATATATATATATATATATATATATATATATATATATATATTATATTTGGTTTAATACTACCTCTCTACGCCAGGAAAATAATAAGATTGAATATCCACTCAAAAATTATCTTTAAAGGATTTTTGAAGGTAACGCACTTGAATTATTCTTCTGTACACTACGTTCTGGGTAACGCAGGAAGTAACTCGGAGTAAATAAATGGTAAAAACAAATAAAATGTGCTTTAAATATACAGGGTGGCCCAAAAGTAGCTTTGCAGTTATAAAAATATCTTTTTATATGCTTGAAATTATTTCCTAAGTACCACCAATAAAAAATAATCTTCAGGGTATAAATCTAACTTGAATTTACAATTTATTTGAAATAACTAACACTTGTTACATTTTATTAAACTAACTTTTAATTTGTAATTCACTTTATTTAAGGGGTAATGGCAAACAATTTAAACCAAGAGCAAAGGAAATGTTGCAATGTTGAACGAGGACATTTTGAGTATTTTAGAAACAGTTTCTGTTTAATGCTTAAAATATACATGTTTTAAAATAAATTGCCTACGTAATAACTGTAAAACTACTTTTAGGCCGCCCTGTAAATATTTATTCTAAACGTTAACAAAATCAAATATAGGTTCTTTATTTTTTTTTTATAGTTAACATCTTCGAAGTCGTATGCAATATGGATAAGTAATGTTTGTTTGTATATATTTTTGTTTTATACGTGAAAATCCATTGTTTTCCCGTATATAGTATGATATATGTGTATTATCTGGTTGTTTCTATTAGCATTGAGCGGCGTCTTTGTAGAAGATAATTAAGCCTCTCATTTCTCGCTCAAATAACAGAAGACGATATCTCCACGGTTGGATAATTCTTATTAAATTTGCCTCATAATAATAGGGCCCAAGATGATTGGAATCGCTTGAGAGTTACACGTATTATCTTTACTCACTACATAAGAATTGAGGTAAAGCGCAGTGAAAAGGAGACTGAATAAGTCTATACGACAACAAATTTGCTGCAACCAACCTCCGTTTAGACAGTTGGATTACCACTGATATCGTTCAAATAATTATGAACTCAATCGATGGATTATTTAATCATTTTATTGTTCCCTTAAAAAGTCACGATATTCTCTTTGTACTGACAACATAAAATCAACCAAATGAAACTATACGAAAATTTCCAAATTGGTTTTATGACAATTTTGTTGTTGTTGTTGTTGTTGTTGTTGTTGTTGTTTTTATCCTTAACTTGAAAACAAATACATGGAAGACAAACTTTCATGGTGCCTTGCTATGATTACTTATATGCGATACATCTACGACATCTGACCGGCTAACTGACATCACCCACATGTTTGCCTTTTAAAAAGAAGATGGATGCCGGTTTGTATAAGATTATAAACAAGTGGTCGTGATGTGTAAATAGACAAGTTATTTTTAAATTGCGGAGAAGAGACGAATTGACAAAATTCGAAAATATCGGTGGTTGGCTTGGTGTTATATGTTATAACAAGCAACCCGGTAAAAACAGCGCAATTAACCAAGCATTGCCAACTCGCCAAACTGTATCAGCTCTCCAAGTGGGCAGATCAGACCCTGATGGTCAATCAGGAGGAAGTAGGTTTGGGTGGTTCTGAGAAAACCAATAAAAGAAAGTGGGTTTTTTTTTAATTCGAATTCTTTTTTTATTTCTTCTGAGGACATGAGTGAGATAAGCTTTAGTGTGAACAGAAGGAGAATAATCCAACCAAAGATAGGAGAAAAGCTGGTTCTGATAAGAACAAAGAAAGACCCGTGAATCAACCATACACATTGTCCCTTTTATTAATTTCCATGGCCTCAATAACTAAAACAATAGAAGTTCCTACAAAAAAACAAGGACACTTCCTTTTCTTTTATAAATCATAACTTCAACAATTTGCGATTGATACTACTTAATAATCAAAAGTTACTTAATTTATTTTCTAATAATGATGGAAAAGATTCGATGACTTGTAAAATGCAGTCTTTATTTGTTTGTACAAAGTCATCCAAGTATCAGGTTCCGGTTTTCAATTTTATATCCGTTGCCTCAATGTAGAGAGTTATGTTTAGTACAGTCGCTGAAGAGGACATTAAATTATTTGCGAGGAGGTTGAGAGTAAGAAAGAGGCAAATATCCCTCCTATTAATTTGCGTGCTTTGGTTGTTGAGTAACTCATTTTTGGCCATTTCCCCAACCTATGTATGGATATCTGGTTTATTCAAGTCTTTAACATGTTGTTTTTCCCCATTTTTATTGCTTGTGCATTCAGCACATGTTTTACGCTTTTGGGCTTGACCTTATTTTTATTTACGGCAAGGGAGCAGAGTTTTTGTAACTTTGAAAACAGCACTTTACAAAACCCCTACAAATATTAAATAGATAATAATTGTGTACTAGCCCTCAAGAGTATTATTTACAAGTCATCATTTGTTGATTTTAACAACCTTCGACTGGCAAATATATATATAGAAAATAAAATATTGAAAATAGAGCGCAATAATATTTGGTCTAAAAAACTAGCTTCTCAATTATTGCTCTATGACGAAGAACACTCAATTGTAATGTACAGAAAATAATAAAGTCTGTTATTTAATATTTGTTAGGGTTTTGTAAAGTGCTGTTTTGTGTAGAACAAGACGTGTCATTTCTAGCGCCATCCCATTACTTATACCTTGAATATGAGCATTGAAACTTCCGGCAAAAATATATGTAGTTATTAATCTTAGTTAAATGCGACATTATGTTAAAGGGATAAAAGAGGATAGTTGCAAAATGACTCTCTGCCATGGTCCAAACTGACAGGATTGGCCTGCAATCACATCAGTATTAAAAAAAGATATCTACTCTGACTTGAACACTGATTTCTGACTTCAACGGAAAATAAATAGGGAGAAAATATTGATTTAGTACTGAAAATAGCTCAAATATTTTTGAAAAGATTTAATTTCAGTCTAGTCCTAGACATAATAAAAAAAGATTATGCTATGCCAATCTCCTAAATAGATTGTGTATGTTTTAAACATCGGCGTTATAACCTCATGTTTATCATTATTTTTGATGGGGGAAAACGCAACAAATTCAGCTACTATTCCACCCACATTGATCATGAATTAAACCTTATTTAAATACCACAGTGGTCGTTTAGAACATATGAAAGGACACCTTATTTATTGTAGTGTTTTAACTCAATTATAATCCTGTTTAAAACACAACTTTTCCGGTTCTTTAATGTCATTGATATGTTTTTCTTTCCTTTTATAATCGTTTTTGTTAAGGAATTCTTAAAAAAACGTGTAAATAAGTAGTAAAACTCAATAACATTCAGAGAGTAGAGAGCAAGATTTGTGATCATGTAGGGCAGGTGAAGTTGACTAATTACTCTCTCATGATTTTTGTGGGATATATGTTTTACTGTTCTAGAAGAATCACCCTCCATTTTGCCACAGCCATGACCACTATTCAAATCTGCCTTACTTTCTCAGAAATCACAATAACATCTCTTTTGATATACCCCACCAGTCAGTTTTTTTTCAACCTTTAAGATTCGGAATCACTGATAGATTCTCCGTCTTTCACAATAGTTCTATTGAACAGCGTTCTTTACAAAGAAATATCAACTACTACGAAAAAAATCTCCACCCTCATTTTACATTCGTTTCCTAACTCGGCTTGAAATTGCAGCAGGACAGCAGCCAAACACTAACTTGTTAATGTGTTGTTTTCACGATTCAACTATTAGAATGAGACTATTTTCTAAACAGATTTTTGGTATAATTCTACATTTGCAAAACTGTCAACAGAGACGTTTTTAATAAAGTGGCCAAGCGCTTGGGAAGAAATGCTTACAAAATCGACTAAATTCATTTTTTACAATCTCGACATCAAATATCTGAAGCATACGCCAAAGCCTTACAATTCCTTCAAAAATTCTTTATATAAAAAACGTAAAACTGGATTCTTTTTAAAATTCAGGCTTAGATACTAGTTGGATACCAAATTCTCTACAGAATTCATTAACAATTAAATCTTACGAAGCGGTTTCCCTATACTCTGGTGGTATGTTTACTACTGTTGGAGCACTTTGGGTAGTGGTGATGATACTAATGCCCCGCAATCACGTCTAACGCCGAGGTCATTATCTGATGAATACGTTATTGGTATCTATCCCACATTAAGATTTACACACACCTTATCCTTTCGCCAATTTCCGATTTCCGAGGCGAACACTATTGGGAAAGCAACCACACTATCTCTAATTGTTTAAAACATCCAGATTGAAAATGAGACACCCTCGAATCCCCCTATCTCTCCCTTATGCCAACCACATAAAATACCACGAACAAAGTCTGGAAGTAATATCTACTCCACCTCATCACTCAATATTCAAAAATATATAGATTCAATTACCAACAATTTTACAATTTAAAAATTACCCAATCTGTTATAACAATTTCTTTAGATACCAGTAAACTTCATGGAGTTCATTCATAAGACCACTATTGGCTTAATTTTTCCAAATTACATTTTCATCAAAATCCATTAACTTCAAAAGTTTTTTACCAGACTTTCTAAATGGGAAGCCAGTGACTGACTTAGTTGCTATATACAAATCTTAAATACACACTAGGTCTGCACGAAATCGGTAAGTTAACTTTATTTCTTTAGCATTAATCCTTTCGAATTATTAATGCTATGCCATATCATATCATACTTATAAAACAAACCACACAAACACACATACACACACACGCACACATATATATATATATATATATATATATATATATATATATATATATATATATCGTATAGGGCAATATTCCATATTGAAATATCTATGTGTGTGTGTGTGTGTGTGTGTGTGTGTGTGTGGTGTGTGTGTGTGCTCTGTTTTATAAGTATGAGAGGGTGGTGCAATATATATATATATATATATGTGTGTGTGTGTATATATATATATATATATATATATATATATATATATATATATATATTTAAGAGTAATATTTCATATATATATATTTTTAAGAGTAATTTTTTTAATCATTGCCTGTCTACTAACAGCAAAGTAAACAACATTATCATGTTAATTTTTTACGATAAACTGTTTGATTATTTTTATAAGTGCATCTTTAAACAGTAAAATTACTCAGTAGTAGTAGTAGTAGTGGTGGTGGTGGTAGTAGTAGTAGTAATTGCTATAATAGTAGTAGTAAATGAAGAATTCAAGAAGTACAGTAGACACTGAAAGAGGGGAGGAGAGTTACTACTAATTCTCTCCTCCCTCTCTCACTGAAACGTTTTCTCTTTCTTCCTGAATTGTAAAAAGATTATCCAACGTCTGCATTATTGATTTTCATTGAAATTCAATTAGCCAGTCCTGTTCCTGAATACGAATACATGTCTATAAAGTTTCATGATCAGATCACTGATGCAGGCGCCAATAGATTATACATAGACAGAAATTGCCATGTATGTAGTAGGTGGCGAGAGGAAAAATAGGATATTTTAGAGAAATGATGATGATGATGATGATGATGATGATGATGATGATGAAAAGAATTACGATAATGATTGGTTTATTGAAGAAGATGAGGAGAAGGAGAAAGAGAAAGAGAAATAAATAGAAAAGGGGACAATTTGAGAATGAATTAAGTCGGAGAATGATTTAAGCTTGAAAGGAAAGTTGGTATTTAAAATAATAAATGCTCCAAAGATTGGTAGGAAGAAAGGGAAATAATTAAGCGTTAAAAAGGACGTGAAAACAATAGTGAAGAAGAAGAAGAAGAAGAAGAAGAAGAAGAAGAAGAAGAAGAAGAAGAAGAAGAAGAAGAAGTCAATAAAAAAGTTATCAACTACAATAAATAAATAAAAAGAAAAGGGGACAATCGAAAGAAAAGTGCGTCTGACAGTGAAGCGGTGATGGTGAGATAAGCCGATATACAGAGGATTCACAATGGCTATCATCCCAGTACAAACACTTGGTTGACAAACAAGATTTTCTCCAGTCGAATAAATAAAAGCTAAAATTTCGCCAGCAAAACAGCCGATATGGCGTGTCATGCGGTCAATTGAGTGGCCCGAACTTCCAAATAGAGGCCAATAGGTTTTTCCCCTATCAACGAACGTGATAGGCTGCCCCTGCTGGAATCGAGTGATTTGCGGCCGTCTCTGCTTAAGACACGGAACTAAAATAACATCGATCTTTAGATTAACGTCAACTGGAGGCACTTGATGAACATCAGAGTCTGATGGAGGCATTTATGGTTTGGCTTTGACGTAAGGAGTGGGTCGTTGGTTATTTGAAGAAGCACAGTTTTTGAAGCAGCAACGGTCTTTGTCAATGCAATTGTATTAGTCAGACGAAAAGTATTAGTGTTCGTGTTTGCCTTAGCTAGTAGATCTGTAAATAGTAGAGCTGCTGTGATTCTATGCGAAAAGCGTATTTGATAAAAACAATAATACCACCAGAACCTTTCAGTAGATCTTATTTATTATCTTCGTATCTTCTTAAAGAAATACAAAGTTAAAAATCCATAAAGACTGAATTAATCAGAGTCTAATTTCAGAGTTGTTTAAAATTTTATAGTTTCTGACTTTAAAAGTTTCGAAAGTTCGAATTAGACCATTTTTTATAAATCATGTTACACGTGGATGCGTAACGGTTATCGTCATAGATAATCTTGGGTCGACCATAGCCGACAACCTGTCACTTGATACTGAAGTATGGGTCATGTGTTATCAGCACCCTCTTGTATGGAAGTGAAACCTGGACCTTGTACTCCCACCAAAGCGGTGGCTGAATAGCTTTATACTTTCGCTCCTTTAGACGTATACTGGGCATCACTTTGACGGGCAGGATCATTAACACTAAAGTTCTAGAGAGAGATCAACTTCCCAGCTTCCCTACTGAGACAGCGTTCTCTCCGATGGACGAATCCCGAAGAACATCCTCTATGCAGAGTTTTCACCTGGTAAGATACAGAGTAGTGCCCCCCGCCACCAGCTGCGTTTTAAGGTTGTCTACAAGAATTATCCCAGGTGCTTTGGCATTACCCCTTCCAGCTGGGATAATTTGGCTCAGGACCGCTCTCAGTGGCAACAGGCTCTCCGTGGCGGACTATTCATGTCTGAAGTCACTCTGGCGCAACACTATGAAGCCAAGAGGTCCAGAAGAAAGCGACAGCAACAAAGCACCGGCACATCAACTTCTTCAGGGACATCCTTCACATGCGACATATGTGGTCGAGGCTGTTGTTCGAACATTGGACTTCACAGTCACAGGAGGCGCTGTAACTTCAGGGGCACTATGATTATAAAGTCTTCCGAGACTGCAATGCCGATATAATGGATACAAAAATATGAACATGACATCAATTCACATTTAGTATAAAGAAATATTCTGATTAGCATCTTAGAGTCACTTTATACAATTTTCTTTCATTGTTTTGCAAATATTTCATCTTTTTTTCCTATTTATTTTGGGAGCATTCAATATACCGCTGGTCATGTTAAAAAGACTACAAAAGAAAACAAAAATACTGTATACTCCTGTGGATCACTTTTGAGCTAAACAAATCTATTTCGCCCTCCAATGACTTCTAGTAAACTTCATTGGCCACAGGGGTAAATCCAAATGGTGCAACCATACAGTATTACTGACATGTTTGGAAGGATCTCCGTTTTATTTTATCAGAGAGATCAGATTTCCATACGATCGATAGCATGTCAACAGAAGTCCGTGCTATACGGCGTATGCTGACATCACTTTCAGTAGATGAGACATTGCTACCAATGTATGAGAACTGGTCAACTAATTTTGGAGACTTGCCATTCAATGAGGATATGGAATCGTTTGAAACTTTCCATTTGGCTGTGAGCATTTGATAAACATGAACAAATAACAGATATCATAGAAGTACACAGCTATTTCTAAACTAGATTTATGAGATATTTTCTGATAGACAGAAATGTTTAACTCAATAAAGTAAAGGTCATCGGAAGTTTAGTTTATGGTATTCATACTAGAAGTTTTCTTTAAAACATTTTCTTTAAGAGAGATTGACAGAATTTGTCTCTAACCAGAATTAAATCCAATAATCATTTGATATTTTATCTATTTTTTAAACATCCAGTATCAGTTAAGTTTTTGGAGTTATCATATGAGTTGTTTTAGTTTTGAATGGGAATATTTTAATTTTTTTTTTGCTTATGTCTCTTAGTATTCTACATTCATTGAGTATCAATCTAGTGTGGACATAGGATATATTGTATACACGAGACTACTACCAACAATTTACGGTCAGGTTTCTAGAATATATCTTCTATCATCACTAAATCAATATTCAAGCTGTGAAGAATTCTAAAAGACATAAACAACAACAAAATAAAACAACAATATATATATATATATATATATATATATATATATATATATATATATATATATATATAAAGAGACATTATATGGTACATTGTTCAATGATTCAGCTATGTCCTTCGTAGATTTCTTTTTCCATTGGTACTTCATTACATTGAATTATTCTTAATGATCATAACCGAGTAAGAAATTAATATAATAATCCAGGATTTAAACGAGAACTCTGGATGTAAGCATGGAGAATGTTAGTCCGAGATGTGCAACGCTATCTGTGAATTTGTTAATAATCATTTTCTTAATTTAAATGATTGTATTAATCAGTAAGTTCTAATTTGAGTGAAATACATTTTTCACTAATTTTACATTTTCTTGTGATGGAGTATCGTGTGAAAACAAATGGGACTAAATCATATCAACTGAAAAACTTTTTGAAAATACGCATGTTTGATTCTATAATAAGAATTTGGATCCTAGGATATTTTTCCATTAATATCAACGACGTACTAACAAAGATGTTATCGCTAATTAACTGAATGCTTAATAAAGGGAATTTTAAATCAACTTTAATGAGCAGATAAGAGAGATTGTCTAAGAGTATGTTTTGAAATGAAGTAGAGTCAGAGAAAAATTACAAGACTCCAAAGAATTGTAAAATAGAGAATTAAAAAAAACTCCCGCTCTGCAATGAAGAAAAATGGAATATTCGACGACTGCTTGGGAAATAATTGAATTTTAAAAAGGAAATAAAGAAACTGAGGAAAAAGAATGAAAGAAAAGAAGATGATACACAGATTGATTAGTCTTAAAAGAATAAAGGAAGGAAAGAATAAAGTACAAAATAATTTAACAGAAAGGAGAAATTGAAAGCAAAGAAAGAAAGAAAGAAAGAAAGAAAGAAAGAAAGAAAGAAAGATAGATAGAAAGAAAAGAAATGGAAAGAACAGAAAAGAAAAAGACGTAAGTATGGGTTTTAGGTAAGGAAGTAAAGAGAAAAAAACAGGTCTGAAATGGAGAAAGTAAATAAAAACTGAAGGAAAGAGATATTGGAAAATAAATTTTTAAAAAACTAACAATTTAGACAAAAAAGAAAAGAAGGTAAAACAAAAAATAAAGAAGAAAGGAAAGAAAGAACAATGAAAATGAAGGAAGGGAATAGGTTTAAAAAAAAGAAAGAATGAAGCAAATAAAATGGGAGAAAGGTAAAGGATAGAATATGACAAGCAAATAAAACGAGGAAAAGATAGAACGATTAAATGAACAATTTTATTCTAGGTGAAAAAAAGCAAGAAATAAAATAAATAAATAAATAAAATAATGTTTACTCTGCAAACTGATGGGGAAAATATTTGGAGAAAAGAAAATACATAATGAAAAAACATTAATTCTTTATAAAAGAAAAAAAAACTCAGTTCCTTTCCGTTCCCACCGTTTTCTCACACTTACCTTTGGTAAATGTAACAATTTCAAAATCAATTTTTCCAAGTTTGTTCAATAAATGATTTGCACTACGAAACAGGTGCTTGAATCTGCCAAGAACATCTGTGTTATTTTATAACTTAATACTATTGTTGTTGTTATTGTTACTATAGTGCAAATTGCACTTATTCACACGAATGTAAGATTCATTTCGAAAATTTCCTTTTCATCGTGAGGAGGTGGAGTTGGTGCTCAATTTCGTAGTCCTTTGGATATTTTGTTGTATTTTCTTTATTTCACCTACAGGGAAAGGTAATAATAATAATAATAATAATAATAATAATAATAATAATAATAATAATAATAATAATAATAATAATAATAATAATAATAATCACTTAATTGGTGTATACTTTTTTCCAGAAGAACAGAAAGGATGCCACAGAGGAAAAAGAGGAACACGTGATTTATTTTATATAGATCAACACATCCTTAAGGAAGTTAAAACTAAACTCAAAAATATGGCAATGGCATGGATATATTACAAAAAGTCCTATGACATAGACCCACATACTCGAGTTATTGAATTATTAGAAATGTACAAAAAATCCAACAACATTGTAAATTTCATCAAAAAAGTCATGCAAAAAGTTCAATTAAAATAGGAGGACAATCACTGGTAGAACTAAAAAGAGGTATTTTCCAAGGAGACTCACTACCACCTCTACTATGTATTATAGCTATGATGCCACTCAATTATATATTTATAAAATGTATAGGGGGTTACAGAGTAGAAAGGAAAGACTGAAAATAGACAACAGTAAAGAAAATCAGCTGGAATAAGTAAACCGAGAGATATTAAAGGGAGATTCAAAAGATAACGGGACAGAACCAAGAGATTGTATACGAAAAGACCTGGACAGTGTTAGGAAAAGGAAACCACAAGAGAGAGACCGAATCACCCATAATTCCAGCACAAAACAATGCCATAAGAACGAATTATATCAAAGCAAAAATAGATGAGACACAACACAACAGCAAATGTAGGGTGTATAAAGACAGAGATTAGACAATCAATCATGTATTAAGCGATTGTAGAAATGTAGAACAACGAGAATACAAGGTTTGGCACGACTGGATTGGATAGGTGATCTAATGGGAATTATGCAAGAAACTAATTTTTTATCATACATCAAAATGGTATATGCATAAACCAGAATGTTCTCTTGAGGATGAAACGCGTAAAACACTCTAGGGTCACCTCATCCCAGCCAGAAGAATTGATTGACAAGAAAAGACAGATAGACAAATACCTGGACTTTTCCAGAGAATTGAAAAACTGGAATATAAGGGTAAAAGTGATACCAATTATATTTGGTGCACTTGGAACGGTACCCAAAAGTTTAGAAAACTGACTGGAGGACCTGAAAATCAGAGGAGAATTGAGACTACAGAATTGAAACGACGGTTAGAATGCTCAAAAGAGTCCTGGAGACCTGAGGAGACTTTTTGTCACTGAGATCCCAGTTAGAAAGAATCAGCTTACGCTGGTATGAAAAATAGCAGAAAAGAAAATAATAATAACAATAATTTATTCTTCAAAACCAGATTATACGCTTGTCTGGTGGAGAACTACAAATAAAATACGGACTTCTTGTGGGGAAATATTTTGTTTAAAGCTGCTTCTATTCCCTCTTAGCGTAAAATTAATATGGATTGTTTTTTATTTGAATAATTACATTCATCCATTATTAACACTTATGCAAAAAACTAATATATGCAATTAGACACAGATGCAAACGTCTATCCATTCGAACCCCACATATATAAGTGTTCGTGTGCGTAACGAAGTTATCGTATATCGAGTCTCAAAGGCCTTCTAAATTTATGAAATTAGAGTAAATAAAACTTCAACGCCACCTCTTTTCCTTTCATTTAGCCTTAAGGTGTACATATTAGTGTGTGTGTGTGTGTGTGTCTGTCTGTCTGTCTGTCTGTGTGAATGACTATTTTGGGCATGAGGTAATTCCATTTTCCCACTAACGAGAGTCGCCGATGTTCAAACCTAACGAATTACTAAAACTCAACAGAGGCTTTTTCATCGTTAAAAGTTGCAAACAGTATAAATCATTCATCATATTTTCCCCAATTTGTCTGTGTGATATTATGTTAATCAAAAACATCAAAAACATCAAAAAAGTAGGAAAGCCTATTTGTATTTTAGTGTTTATTGTTACGCTAATAATTCTCATGATAGAAACATAATACTTTACACAACAAATCTTTATTTTTCAACATATTTTGTAGTTGTCAATTTGGAATGAAAACTATGATATAAACATTTATTCTAAAAATCAAAAAGTAATTCGAGTAAATTACACTAATTTTAAAAGAAAAGATATAGAAATATTTGAATTCTGATGAAAATTAAAATCATTACTTCGATATTTTGTTTTATCAATTCAACAGACACTCTCTGGTAAACTTTTACATGGAGTGAAAATACCAGTTAAGGTTTCATCTATGGCTCAAATTCAACTTATAACTTGATTTGAATTTATAATAATCACTTGATATATTGGCAGGATGGCTTTTGTTTAATCTGACAGTCATCAGTCTGAGTTAGGTATTGCCAAAGATAACGTCACATCCCTATTTTACAAAATAAATTTACCCCCACCCTCATCCCCGATTTAAATAAGTTTACCAAAAATCAGGGAATTATCCGATTTTAATGAAATTTTCAAAGTTGGTTTATCAATAAATTGATTTTTTTTTTAACTTCTGATTTTTTTTCAGGTCATTTAATTTTGACCCCCCTTATTTTTGGGACGCAAAATATTGGTGGGGTTATATAAAACTAATTACAGTATAAATAAAAAGACAAAAGACCGAAGGTGTGAATAAAAGAAAGAAAAATTAACGGAGCTACTCAGGTAGAAAATAAGTACCGAAAATCGGAAAATTAAATGTAAAAAAATGTTTATTTTTTAGAGATTTATTTTTTACTCTGTTGTTTCTGTATATAATTAAATCCTAGAAAATCAGTGAAAAAATTATATATCGATATTTTTCTGTCTAAAATTGTGGGGGCTTAACGTTACAATTGAGTTTTCTCCAAAAATTATGAGATAACAATATTAAAGGAGACTCTTTATAATATAAATATTTGTTTTTAGAATCTAAAAATATGAAATTTAAAATTAAGCGATTCATATTTTAAATGAATTTTATCTATTAATTAGGTATATAAATTGTTTCGTCAAAGCATGCTCTGGTGGGCAGAAATGATAAAAATTATTTGAAAGAATTTTAATTCCATTGAATCAGTTTGATTGAAACGATTCAGTGATTTAAAAAAAAGAATTCGTTGATTTTAATAAAATTGTCAGTGTTGACACTGACAATTTTATTAAAATCAGATAATTCCCTGATTTTTTATAATTGTTATTCAACAACGGCCTCCCCTACAAGAAGAGGCCACGTGATATTTTCTCGGACTCTTTTTTTTTTTTTTTTTAAACAAATTCACAAGAATTTTTAGCGCGTCTTTTTTCCGCGTGTTTAGACCAAAATGAAAAATATATATTACATTTAAATGTTATTAATTCTTCTGTAATGAGTATTTTATATGGTTTTTGTTATTTATTTCTAAGAATAAACTGTTATAAGCCTTAAAGTTCCAAATAATATGTTTTCTAGTCCCTAAATACATAAAAAGCGGCCATGTTTGCAAAATATTTGAGCAAAATTGACCGAAAATAATAGTTTAAAATGTATTAGAAATGAATTACAAATGTAATATTTAACTTTTTTTATGTTATTACTTTTCGACAAAAATTTGACCTTAAATCATCAATTTAATTAATATTAATTTGTTCTTAAATATGAAAATAAGCGAATAAATTGGTAGTACCTAGTCCGAGTCTTTTAAGGTTAAAAATGCTACAAATCTACGATGCATTCTTGTACTCCTATGTTTCGCGCTGTTTTTCTTGTAATGTTTGATTCAGCATCCAAAGATATTAATATCTAGCTATTGACTGTGTCCAATTTTTATTACACTCACTTTTCATGAGTTTTAAAAATATTTCACCTGTAAATACTTTCAATTTTTCAATTAATATCACCACTACCACATGACACACACCTATTCACTGATTGCTTATCAAAATATTGCAATTTAACTATCCTTCTATGACTTATCAAAACATAATTTATACTAGTTCTCATGTACGAGCACCAACCGAATCTGATTCACAATCTATTTCATTTGGGAAATCCTGCGCCTTATAAAGGGCAACATATCTCATTACATTTCAAAATCTGATACTGTAGAACTTCTTACATTGATTTATTCAATAGCTACCCAATTATTTCTCTCCATTCACCCCTACCCCATTATTTGATCTTTTCGATGTATGCATCTCTCGGAAATCAAATGTATCGGGAAAAATTACCGCATTCCGGTCTCCTTAAAAATTGTCTAACTTTTGATAAACATCGCCGAAATTCCCTAAAGGAGGTCATCAGTGATGTTACACCAGTATCCTTACAAATTCCGGGGTTTGTAACATCATATCTGTTCAACCGGTAACCCCGACCTGTTATTAGGCCATCTTCTTTCATGATTTGCTCTGTGTAATTTACCGAATATTCAGTGATTTATATATAATGTCCCTGGTGTACACAACAGCCAATCAGAGACTTGCTCGGTACGTGTATAAAATAGGATATTCCATTCGCGTGCATTTTCGTATTTGTTACGATTCCTGCGCATGCGTCAAACCATGAGATAAGTTGTTCCATTTTCGTTAACAATTCCACAAACGTGGTCAATCCAAAAGAAACAACTGTAGAACCGGAAAAAAGGCAAGCAAGAATTTATTGCATAGCATCATAATGTTTATTAAAAATTCATACGTGTGCCTATAATACATGTAAGGTCGTTCTTTCAGTTTCCTCGTTCGCCACTATTCCGATACTGACCCTCCACTAAAATAAAATATATATATAATACATAACAGAAAAAAAGAAAAAAGTAAATAAATAAATAATTTAAAATAAATTAATAAGTTAAAAAAATAATAACTATATCGGTATGGGAGTAGAATGCAATGAAAACAAAACCTAATTCGTGGATCATTAATTTTGTTCTCTATCGTCGCGTCATGTCCAAAAATTACTAGGAGTTTGGCCCTTCACCATTTCTCTGTGTTGGGCGCGTTAAAGCCAATGTTTTCCGAAACATATCCGTAACCTTTTTCCATGAGGTTCACATAATCCAGGATATCAATCAGGAGAGTGGATCATTCTCTAACATTTCTTCATGACATTTTCCAAAATTCCTTCGTTGTTCACAACTAAAATAAAATTAGCAAAGATCTTCAAATGCATGGACCCAAAGATCCGCTCGAACTCGCAACTCCAAAATTGTCAAGTGAATCTAAAAATGGAGAAAATTCTCGTAAATTATTAAGAATTTCACTAATTGTTATTTACTATGAAATTTAATCGGCAAACTAAAATTACTTCAACCAATTTTAGAAAAACAAAACACATCAACTTCAAAATTGTTTAGTGATATTACAATAAAAAAAATAAATAAAAGATTTCATAGTATTGTTCAAACTTAAATATAAGAAAAATATCCAAAATGATGTATGTTAATGCAAATGGCAACTTCTTCAAAAACAAAAATAAATAATAAATACATTACTTTTTTCTTTTTCTTCTTTTTTTTTTTTGCATTTGGTCACACAAAATATATTAACACAATGTATTACAATAAATCAATAAATGCAAGCAATTATTACAGAGAATTAAAATTTAAAAAACAATTTCACCGGCTCAATCAAGCACACAAAAGATGAATCGTTGTCTCTAAAAAAAATACCGTTACTATAACAAAAGATAAACAAATTAAGAAAGACGAACATAAATGAATAAATAAAATTACAATCTCTAAAAAGAGTGTAAAAAACGAATTTCTTCCTCTGATAAAAAGTTTCCGAATATCTTTTTCTCTTTTCAGAAATATTCTTTTCTTTTTCTCTGTCACGGTTACTTTCTGTGTCTTCCTTTATTATTCAACTATTTTATGGTTATAACTATCTTTCCTATCTTTCTTTTACTTTTTCTTTTCTTTTAACATTCATTTTCTCATTTGTTAACGTGTGCGTGTGTGTTTATTAATATACATTGTTATTTTTCATTTCTTTTTCTTTTTCCAGTGGTTCTGTTTCTTCTTTATTTTATCATTTCTTTCCTTAAACATTGTTTCTCTTCTTCCTCTCTGGAACAATATCTCCTTTTTGCCGTGAATTTTCTTTTCATTTTCCCTTTTCTAGTTATTAGGTATTGGAAAATGCAGAGTTAAATTCGGTCTTTATAAAAAAGATATTGAAAATAATGTTTCAATTAAAAACTGTCGTCATTTTCTTAATGGAAGTATGTTGGGGACATAGTATTCTATTTTTGTTTCGATAGCAGCTACTGCTCCTGTGAATAAGTTCAAATAAGTTCAAATCCGGGGAACTATACTAATAACAACACAAAGGCACAATGGCCAAATTCTCCTAACTTAGATATATATCTATACTTTATCAGAAATGTATCGAAGAAAAAGTCTCACTTTTTATAATATTCTGATAGAATTTTATTGTAAATAATTTTTAACATTCTAATTTTGATTTTCCCAGCTCTTTTTTCTCAATAATATTAAGGCGTCAACGAAATGCTAAATTATTAATTTATTTTTGTTTCAGGCTAAAAATTATTACATGTATGATCCACCATAGAAAATTACGTTGCTCTCATCCTTCGCGCTAAGATGCTATAACTATGTCAAGAAAGTTTAAGAATTTATCGTGCATTTATTTAAAATGCAAAAACGTACGTTATATGTAATTGAAATTTGTTTCTTTCTTTTTTTTTAACACATAAACTTGGAATTGTTCTTCATATTAAGCGTAAAAGAAAACATTTCTAAGATAATTTTCCATTTTTATAGCCATTTTAAATATTTTAAAAGATTTTTCGCACGTATGAATAATGGATGCTGTTCTCCTCGTTGGAGATGATCGCTTCGACGCCCACGCTATGTTTGTTCTTTCAATGACTATCTCCTCTTTTACATTACAATCGACTTGTATTATCAAACTCAACCACATCATCTCTTAGTTCTACACGCTTGGTCCAACGATACTTTCTTGCAATTCAATAATGCTCACTCAAGTTTACCTTCACGAAATTACCCCCCCCCTTTCCAGATATTCGACTTTATATTGATCTACTCAACTCCCACAATGCCTCTCATTTCCGGTCTACACTCTTATAAAAAAAGTAATTCTCGGGTGCCACTCTTTCTTCGGCCATCAGGTAAGTAAAGTTCCCTTTTTTATTTAAACTACAGGATCCCAGGCTGTGTTCTTTCTTTGCTTGCCTCTTCTCCAAAAGCCACCGATTTCCACGCTTTCTTTTGTGACGTTCCAATAGGAAGAAATATTTTCTTCGGAAGAATAAACCCTAAGACGTTCTTGTGTGCAGACTGTATTTATTACTTTTTAACTACGAAATCTTGACATATAATCCTACTAGAGCTGGTGTCACTTAAGGTACACGGCTAGAACAATATCTGTATACATTGCTCTAGCACATGTGTGCACCTTCTTAGAACCAACTGATTAAATTTAAAACTATTTTTCAATCTTCTAAAACTTTTCGTATCACACGACTGAAATGATCCAATCACAGCCCGGCTATCAAACTAACTCTGGAGTCATCGCTTGTTACTGACTTCCATTTAATCTAATGTTTCCGAGTTTAATTTCTAATTCATTTTTGACACTACTCTCAAAATGATAGATTCAGCATTCAAAGTGGGCTTAGAAATATCTGAAAATTCAATAAGTCCAAATACAAGTTACTGCCGGATTTACTTTTTACTGATAATTGCAC
Organism: Doryteuthis pealeii; assembly: GCA_023376005.1. Lineage (NCBI taxonomy): Eukaryota > Metazoa > Mollusca > Cephalopoda > Myopsida > Loliginidae > Doryteuthis > Doryteuthis pealeii. The sequence continues at coordinate 102,285,913 of CM042155.1, forward strand.
TATTTTGGAATATTCCTTAGAAGACGTCAAATTTATTTTTACTCATTTTAACAACAAGGCAAAACGTTTGATCTAATCATTAATATAAACAAAAGAAATTGCAAAAGGATTTATAGATAGGAAAGCACTACAATTTTCTAGCATGAAAAGTTTCATCTGTTAACAAGTGAGATATGGAAATATGTATACATTCAACCAACCGGTGCGCCACAGCTAAAATGTGACACAAGGTTAATTTTTAAGTGGAAAATAATTGGTTAAATTCAGATTTTTTCAAAACTGTCTACCAATAATTTCTATCTGACGCTTATTTTATTTTTAGTAGATTTTAAGAATAAATATTGAGTTTATATCAATCCAGTTTTATGCTAGATGTTTTTTATTCTTCTATAATTTGGCCTTTTTAGCAAAACCAAGAATAGGTTGAGACCACACCACTACATGCAGTTTAGCGTCATACCCATGATACTTTTTTTAGTGGTAGGAGTGGCCTTACTCATCTGCAGTGGATTCAGTCGGTGTATTCTAGGCTCCATCAACAGGGATGGTTAAATTGTGTATACGATCATATTATTGTTGAATCGACGATTTTTTGATATGTTCAAAGTGCTTTAAGAGACAAGCAAGTTACATGAAGAGATACAGGTGATTTTCTAAAAGTAAGAGTCCTGGGTAATATATCACATGTGGAGGATTTACCCATGCCAGCTCTATGATCGTTAGTTGCACCGTATTTTGAACTTAAAGACGGCTAATTAATGTTGTTCAATCACAGATTATATTTTTTTATTATAAACAAAACACTTCAACGTATTCATTTAAATGAAAGAGTTGCTCAGTTACAATTTTTCTAGACTCCAGTAATTCTTAATAATCACATCCGAAAGGAGAAAAGTTTTACGTGCTAATCTTCAAGTCTGTCTTTAATTGTTTTTCTGAATGTCGGTAAATGACATAATTACAATGAGATGATTGCTAAAAAAAAAAACAGCTGATTAAAAGATCTGCATAACACTGCATCGAATAAACACTCATATATCTTATATAAGTAAATTTTATTTTACTTACAAAATTTAGTAAAAAGATGATTCACTTAATTTTTTAAAATCTACTGGGTATAAAAAATAGCGATATAATGAGTAGATCTTTTAAAATCTAAGTTCGAATTCTCAACATGAAGTCCATTCATTTTGCCAATACTTTATTTTGACGAGAGTAGAATTTCTTGTGTTGTATGCAGGTACAGACAGCATGTGATTCTATTGCAAATAGGCAAACAAAGTATTAGAAAAATTTGCAGTATCGTCACGTGAATGAGAATTCAATTTGTGACATGTTTCACAAAACGCCTTACCTAAAACGATTCACAATATCCCTTGGGAAAAGAAAATTCCCAAAGTATATAAGTATATTGGAAGTACATAGTAACACAAACAGACACACATTCGGGAAAACCATCACATACGCACATATGCATACACACATATGCATACACACATACACACATATGCATACACACACGCACACACACACACACACACACACACACACACACATATATATATATATATATATATATATATATATATATATATATATATAATCCATCACTGAAAATGTATAAATCAGTATGCACCGGAATCTTTCGGCATATATAGGGACTCAGGTGTTCAAAAGATGGAACATCAATTTAGCAACGGCTTAAATATTCTCTCACTTTCATTCTTTCTTTCTTTCTCTCTTTCCCATTATATACGTTTGTATAAATATATGTATATATAGATATTTACTATATATAGTAAGTAAAGTATCCTATAGTCAGTATCAACCGGACAGCGAGAAGTCTATCCCCTTTTCACTATCACCAGACGGGTGAGATTGTTTTTGCGCCTAAGGTAAACCGCCACACCTACCATCAGCTAACTTTATCAAACAGATCCAAGCTGTGCTACTCATGCTCTGAGTTGCCGAAAGCTTGTAGTGAACCCAGAACATTTGAGATTAGAGTCTAATATTATTTATTCACAAAAAATATTTGTAGGTATTACTTTTTGACTAATGCACAAAACTTCGCATATTTATTTATTTATTTATTGGTTTGGTTTGGTTAGTTTTATTTTACGGCATATCAACATCAGTGGGTCATTTAATGCTGATAAAGTTTTTAAATAAATTCATTCTTAATCGATACTCAATTTTTTTTAATAAATACATTTTTCTATTTAACCCATAGATGGGACTCTAACAGGTACTACCACTCCGGGTCAGAGTGGACTAGGGAGCAATGGTGATGAAAGGGTTCTCCACATTCCCTAAACCCCAGAACTGGAACCTCACCATCAGATAGAGTTTAACGTCATTCCCAGGACATGTAGACCCTCAGTCACCGCCTTCTTGCACCCATATGATAAAAAGTGCTGGGACTTGCCATAAGAGAAATAGGGTCAGGGCAATCATATAGGTGCTAGGGCTTGACGTGACCAGCCGATTGATCAGCGGGGGCCTCTCCGACCGCCCGTCTAGCCCAAGAAAGGGCCAAAGTGGAGTATTGCAAGTAATGGAGTGCTCAACCACCTGGATTCTATCCTTAAGCATCACGGCCAACAGGTGGCTCCATTGGGGGAGTCTTACACCTCTGCAGAGGTGCAGTCGGTGCATTCTAACGTCCCATCCGGCAGGGCGGTTATATATATATATATATATATATATATATGTGTGTGTGTGTGTGTGTGTGTGTGTGTGTACAATATGCATTTACTGAAAAAGATTGTTTTTATATTTTTACCAGAGCATTTTATATGTGTATACTTTTTTTTTTGTTTCGTCTATTTCTTTATATATATATATATATATATATATATATATAGCGTTTACTTTTATTTCTTTAAATGCTAACGCAAATAGGAGAAAAGAAAATGTAGAGAAATCGAATCCACGAGTGAATTAATACGTTTCTCCGTTTTATATTATTTTTACTTATTTTCAATGACATATTTTTTTCTCTTTGTTACTTTACATCTTCTGACCCCACTTCTCAACTACAGGGATGTACATTTGTATCGCCTGGACTGAAATAGAATCGGTTTGTAATATTTATGAGTTTTTCCTCTAAAGCCACCAAGAAAGCAAAAAGCAAAAAGCGAGACAACCAAAAAGTAAAATGAAAATTTTTCTCCCCAATGTCAAAGTAGACAGACGGAGTTCTTGTACGACAACACAACTAAAGTGAAGCATCATATATTATAGTCCCCATGTGGATTACAAGGCAAAGAGAAGAGATCTCTTTTTCACTGAGAGGCAGACACTCACGAATATATAAGTTGGGGAAAACACAGGAACGTGGCTTTTATGATTGACGAATGAAAAGTGTGATTTATTTGCTACTTTTACACCAAATCGGGTACAAGGCAAATTAAAGAGAGAAAATAACCATCCGATTTTTAAGTTTTAAATTCTTGTTTTAGTGTATATTTATTTATATAATTGATATGATATACTACTGAATACTATCAGACTAATACATTTAGAGGATCTTTCTTTTTTGGTATATTTCAATATGATACTTTCTGAAAAGGTTTGATGGATTGTTGCTTGTTGTAAATGCATTTTGTATATACTGAGTTTTTCAAAAATGTTAATTTTGCATAAGATAGTAAATCATATATACAGTCTAAACGAAAAATGTTTTGAAAATTTCAGAATAATTGTTTGTTTGGTTTGCTTTGGTTTATTTATTTAACGGCATATGGATCATTCAATGCCAACATTTGATTACTTTCTAAATAGCAATCATAAGTATTTACAATGTTTCATTGTAGTTTTTGATAGCATTTTATTAGTCTGTGTTCACTGTAATATGGTATCAATGATCTATATCTATTACAAATAATGTTCTTAACAAAATCTCTTTAACTTGGGATGGGAGTCTTAAAATGCATTTGATACTGGAACAACTCCTACGCCTTAGTGGATCCGCAATAACGTTATCCTTAGCAGTTATATATAAACTTCAAACCAGCACCAATGCCTTACAAATTCATAGATGACGTTAAGCCTGCCTAAAAATCCCTATAACACAGAATTAAACTAGTACTCCACAATTTATGCCAACGTTCTTGAAAATGACCGAAGATGGATGCATGAACCCATACGCAGATTACACAAAGACTTTGGACAGTTGTTAAACTGCCTACAACCACTCTTTCACCAAGAATTAAAGATGAATAAAAAGCTAAACACTAAACCCATGTCTGTCATTTTGATAACCATGCATACTAGAGAATATGCTGCCTAAATATACATAATATACATGCATATATACACGCACACACACTGATATATATATATATATATATATATATATATATATATATATATGTGTGTGTGTGTGTGTGTGTGTGTGTGTGTGTGTGTGTTTGTGTGTGTGTCTGTGTGCGTGTGTATGTGTACATGTGCTCATATATATATACATACATATTTACGCCCTTATATACCCACATACATATTTATCATTCTATACGCACACGCACATACACACACTTATATATATATATATATATATATATATATATATATATATATAATATATATAAAAACTTTATTTATTTTCAGTGTTTAGTGCTCTTATCGACCGTATAGAATATGGCCGGCATTTGCTCTAAGTAGTCACGCACTCCACCCATACGAATGAACTTCATTTGAATATCTAATGCGACACAGCTTCAAAGAATGTTATTCTTGGTAAAGACCAAAAAATAAAAATTACAATCTCAAGAGTCAGAAAAGCAGAAAGATATTAGGACAAAAATCACCATAACTCCCTCAGGAAAATCTTTCTTCTTTGCTTTTAATTTTTCTTTTTATCACACCCTAACAAAATTGTCTACTTTTTATCTTAATTCGTCTTGCTCACTCCTGGTTATTTCTTTTGCATTAACACCCAGACAGTTTGCTTCTCAATTGTATGCGATCTTCTTTTTTCTCATTTTCTGAAAGAGTTTTTTTAACGTCAATTTAATTCGGCATATCGAAAGTTCTCTATTAATAAGTATTAACCCTAATGTAAGATAGCAGGTACGGATCAAATTCCCTTCTATGGTAATGATTATTTGCCATAGTTTGTAAGCAATGCTCTATGCCGACTCACCCTAAAAAGCATATAGAAGTCACCCGGTTTATTATTTACTGAGTTTAATATGAACTCAAATCTGTAAGACACCCTGTGATAATCAAATTATTTTCTAAGCATTGCTTTTTTGTTGCACAATTCTAGAAATAAAAGGTATATGTGAGACTCAAGCACACCAATAATACCATGCTACCCTAAAACATTGACTATTCCACCAAGCGAGGTGCCCACGTGTACCTAATTGCAGGGTGCACAGGAAACATTGAATGTAATAAATTAGGAGTGATAAGAAAATCTTGGTTTTTGACTACGTATTTCAAAACAGCGTGGGTATCTAAAAATCGTATATTTAATAAAGTTATTTTACAGTGATAATCAGCGAGTATTGAACTCTTTATGTACTTATGTAGTTTGTTCATTTCAATTATTAAGAAAAATTATGTGTATCCTTTAATCTTAACTTAAGATATTAACTTTTTAACAAAATATTTTCTGTCATCTTTCTTGCAATTTTCTAATTTCATCCTCCCAGATGTACAAGGAATTAATATGATATAATTAATGGTGCTTGTTGGTTCATTTCAAGTAACTTTTTTGTATTTATGTCAATCACTAAGTTGTTGTTGTCAAATATGAAATTTCACTTATCATTTTGATTAGTTTCCGCTTCACATTATCCCTGTATATTGTTATTTTTATAACTAAGTTAATGGTGTTAAATCCGGGATGAGGTAATTTTACTATTCATTTTGCTTAGTCCATTCTTTATATTTTCCATGATTTCTAGATTGAACAAGATGCGTTAACGTAAAAATATAAAAGAAGTTTTTAACGTTTAAAAAACTTATATCCCAATTATGGACAACGCCTTATCAATTCAATCATCGAAGCCGAATAACTAATAGAACACAAATTCAAAATCATATTGATATATCGTTTCTACAATTTTGTACATTAACTTGTATAATTACTGTCTAATATAAACAAAACTTGGAGTTTTAAGTTATGTGGATTCAAAAAGTATGTATTTGTATCAGGGAACACTTCTTATGTTCAAAATGTACATACCTGGCACTTGTGCCTAGGATCCGATTGTAGTATCTGTCCGGGACCCTTGTCTTTAGATGAAATATGGCACTGATACTTGGGATTTAAATTTAACATGGATGAAGGGGACACACATTAGCAACAATTTTTTTAATTGCTCAATCCCAGCAAACAATTCCACGACATCAATTTTCTCCGACTCTCCAGTTATTGTGTTGTTATAAGGTCTATATTCCAGGCCAAACTCGAATTTTTGCTATGTCCTTGCCAAAATCAATAATACGACGTCAGGTCTCAAAACGAAAACATGGTTGAGAAAGTGCTATAGTTTTCTTCTTGCACGAAGACAAGGAGTGGAGATTCAATCCGAGACAGAAGTACCGGAAGCAATACTTTGGTACTAGACAGAACACACAAATACAACGTTCTTTACAGAAATTACCAATATATATTTACCAACCCCTCCGCGTGAGCAGGATGTGACACAAGGTCAATTTCTTAAGCAGTGTTCAACAGGTTTGAATTCAGAGTTTTCCTTCTCCTAGACCGGTTGCCAAACCAATGTTAAAGAGCCCAGGAGGGAGAGTAGGATTCATACTTTTCCCAAGTGAAATGCAATTACCGCATCCAGGATTTGAACCTGGGGCGACGAGTCCATCTCCCATTACATCACGCGCTTCCAACAGAAATTACCAATAGGAATTAACATAAATGGCGTAATGTTCACTTGATATATATATATATATATATATATATATATATATATATATATATATGTATATATATATATAAGAGAGAGAGAGAGAGAGGGAGAGAAAGAGAGAGATAGAGAGATTAAGAGAAACATTAGTGAAGTCTACGGTTTTATTGACTATGGCATATCCTGTTCTATATGAGTCCAATTTTCGTTTAAACTAATTTTTTATTTACGTATCATGACACTTGTTTTAAAGATTGGGATGTATTTTACCTCGAATATCATAATAAAAGGCATCAGTAAAATGAATAAAATACTAGCCAAAATATTAACAACATTTTTTATTTGAGTTACTTTCAATAAGTAGGAGTAATTTTGATCTGCCTAAAACAACCCCAACCATTTACTTGATGAAAAATTGTTTCCTTTCGACGGTTTTATTTATTCTCTTGACATCCATTAAGCAAAAACTGAAGGGAAAGGATTGGAAGATATTAAAACAGCATCAATGAATGGGGGGTCGAAAAGTCAAACCACCGTTAAACTACGACGTAAGTGAAAACACACACTTGGGAATCGGTTTTTCAACCATTAAAATGTCATTAGACGTCACATGTTATTAAAATATATTGGTGCTTTTAGCCTGAAATGGCATAAATATATCAATTTCCACTTTTCCGTATTAATTCACGTATATACACACAGAACCACTCGCGCATACACAAAGACAAATAGATACATACACGCGTATATATATATATATATATATATATATATATATATATATATATATATATATATATATATATATATACGGGACAATTCTCAAAAGTGCTGGGAATTTAATTATGAATAATATCTACAAGCAGTGGATCTGGTTATCACTGTCTCCTTCAAAATAATCTCTTCTCTACCGATTTCACTCTAGATAAAAATTTAAAAAGTGATCATAAAAAGTAGCGGTAAATGGCCAAATTACATTCGGTTTCGATGCGTGCTGAGAATTCTCCGAAATGTTAAATAACCTGGCACCACCACCACCACCACCTCTCTCTCTCTCTCTCTCTCTCTCTCTCTCTCTCTCTCTCTCTCTCTCTCTCTCTCTCTCTCTCTCTCTCTCTCTCTCTGAAAAAGAAACAAATATCAATATATTTGCCGTTTTTGATCGACGAATGTCTTCAAATTTTCAGGCAATTTATAAATTTATAAATTCTTCTAGAATTTTTCTTTTACCTTGTAAAAACCATTTCAATGTAGCTTTTGCAGTCTTTCTCTGGAAATAAAACCCTTGAGTGAGGATAACAATTCGACTGATAGATGAAAACATCCTAGCTAAGCTGTCACGATTTCATCTGAAAATGATGTCCAGTTTAGGAATATCCTCATGAACTGTTAGACTTTTTCTACCGATTCACGACACTTTTCTTCGATTGTTGCTATCAGTTAATCTAAGTGAGATATTTTATTCTCTTAAAATGATTCATTTTAGAGCACCCAGTTAAAATCCCATGTTGTACACATTCTCATCTTGTTTCCATAAATATCAGAATTTAATACGATTAAATGTCATAATTTCTTTCTCAACGCCTTTATGTTCCATGTTTTTGTAATATAAACACTTCATATTCTCCAAGACATCGATTGCTCGAATTTTATAGAATTAGATTTCACCAGAAATGTTACCAAAATTTCCAATATTGAATATTTTGGGTAGAAAACGTGCTCATTACGATGGATCGTGCACATCTGCCCTCTCAAACTGTATCTTCAAATCCAAAGGAAAGTTTAATTCTGTTTAATGTCTACAAGCGTTGTAACGTTTAAATGAATGTGTATTATGGTCTGCGGGTCGCCAGTTTCTAAACCCTGATTATAATTTGAGAGTCGCGAGCCAACAGCTGCCTAAAGTGAAATAGATTGCCTATATTCATTGGAAGAGACATTAATAACATTTCATAAACATTATAATCTAATTTGTTCACGACGTTTGGCGCGATACGCCCAAAGCAGTGGGCAACTTAAATATCTCTCTTTAGCTGTTGTTGTTCGAACTAAAACCATTGCTCATACATTTTCTTTATTTTTCTTTCTTTTCTGTCTCGTTCTTTTCTTAATTAATCTGTTTTAGCCCGAGAGAAAATAAAAGAAAAGCAAATCTTCTAAGATCCAAATCACACTGCACCCTTCTATGTCTCCAGCATTGCAACAATTGCCACAATTTATAGGTCTCTAGGTCTGAAACACGCGGACGCATTTCGAGATTAGGCTCGCTTTATGTTGTTTCATTTTTTAATTTTTTTTTTTCATGATGATCCGCTTAAAACAAGTGCGTTCACTAGAAATGGTTATTTATAAAGGAAACGCTCGTTAAGAGATTTCCTTGAACCGTAATGGCGATAACGCCCATAAAAGTGCAAGTAAAAACAAAAGGACAAATAAAAACACAACTTTAATTCAAACAACTAACTCATGTGGTTTTAGTCATAAGAAGTTGAAGAAAAATCCAAAACAAAAATATAGAAATTCTAACGATTAATATCAGTAAAATAAAGATCCCCAGTCATTTTTTCTTCAGAGTACATGCAAGAATAATGTTTACTTTCTAAATATCATTAAGGCTCATCATAGGAAATGGAATCGGTGACTCGAGTTCAAATCCTGGACGAGGTTGTTTGCGTTTCACTTCACGTTAATAAAAGCATGAATACATTCAGTTCTCCCTCCTGTTATGGGTAGATAAATGGTTTCTTTAGCTTTGTGTCGGCAACCAGTTTAGGAGAAGGAAAACTTTGAATTCAAAACAGCTTATCCACTTAAAAATGGAACTTATGTCCCATCCTGTCCATGGCGGAGGGACTAGGTAAATACATTTCTGGATATTATTATTCCTCATGAGAAAATCTCTATAATTATTATTCGTATCTTTTTAACATCAGTAGTAAATAGTGGTTTTCTCAGAATTCTGAGAATCATCCATGGCTCATCGAGCTGATCACTATTGTAGTTTGGTCTGGATTGTGTCAATCCGTCCTCTATTTTGTTCCACCAGCCTCTTTTTCAAATTTATCGGGTGTGATTATACCCGGTCTGCACCCGTGCACCTTCGTTGCTCAATGTCGATGACCCCACGTTGTAATGCTCTGTGTTGGCCGATTCAAAGGGTACGAGTTAGAGACAGGCTCATAAGGATGAAAAACACAACACAAAGTTTGATACCAAAACGCTAATGGAGGAGGAAGTTGTGAAAACTGTGCAATTGTAGTGGGGCAAAGGACACTTAAGTCTATGTTGTCAGCTGGAAAGAATGTTGTCTAAACTATTGCTGGCTTCACTGATGTGGGTCTCTGGCTTATTTTCCATCTACTGCTGCAGTGACAACACTATCACCCCGATTTCCGGTCTGAAACTAAGTAAGTAGTTTGAGCCGGCTGAATATATGCAAATTCCACCCCTACATACCCCATGGATTTGACCACCCAGAACCTGGGTATTTATTTTTCTTCTCATACATTTTGTCTGCGATTTCTCCTAAAACGATAGCCATTACTTTTTTTATCAATCTCAGACCATTAACTTTTTCAAGACATATTTTCTCTTTTAAAAAGCGTTTTCTCTTAAAACCTAACTATTATTATGTTATCTCTAATTAGATTGACTTCATGGTTGCCGTTTAATTTTTTATTAATGATCATTGGTCTAATTAAAGGACGAAAATCCAAGCATAATACATATGACTGGATTTAACACATTCTATTTTACCCTTTTTTTGTCTTTGACCATATGTTCACTTAACCATTGTGTCACACGGGATTGCTCCTAGCTCTCTAACCCTGGCTGGTATCACTGCCTCCTTTAAGTGACATGATATTTTCAGCTCTCTAGCAAGGTCTTGTATCTTATAATCTTTAAGAATTCCGTGTGTCTCATTTCACAGGACTGATTCTCGTTTGTGCTGATACCATTTGTCCATATAGTCAAATTTTAGTCGCTTTCACAACTTCCAGTGGATCAACTTTCTCATTTAGTCATGTTCTTGTTTTCGGTCAGTTTTCATGATCCAAGTTAGTCATCTCTCTCTCTCTCTCTCTCTCTCTCTCTCTCTCTCTCTCTCTCTCTCTCTCTCTCTCTCTCTCTCTCTCTCTCTCTCTCATAACCTACACATATCATTCTCCTGCGTCTTATTTATTCTGCTTTTACATAATTGGTTCTTATGCGCTGCTATTTATAGTGATTCAATTTCTCTGTTTAGTTTTCTTCTTGGTACACATATCCAGGTCACCTTGTGCTTCATTTCCCATACATATATATTAATTTTCCGTCTGAATATATTACGTTTCTGTCAGTAAAAACGTAATAAGAGTTTTGGTAAGACACAGATATGTTAAAATATGCGTAACAGAAGAACATGAACTTCAGTGTTTCTGTTTCTTCAAGTAGTGATCGGTTATGTTTTCAGGAAAAAAATAGACATTTTGTATTTAATTTTCTTCTCAAATTTAGAATTTGTCTCTTTGCCTAAAAAATCAGCATTCAAAATCCTATAAGATTTTATAAGGTCGGACTCTAAGCGGAAGAATTAACGGCTATCAATTCGTCAAGCAAGTTTCCATTCATTTCTCAGGAATTATCTAAGAGATAAATGAATCTTACATTATATCTGTCTTATATGAATATTATGAATTATATTGAACTGATAAAAATAAAAAGAAACAAATAATATTAACACCTATATTTTTTTATTAATTTCTATTCTTATTTATTTATTTATTCATTGAATATTCATATAGGTTTTGGGAATATACTGACCTGATATCCTCTGAGAAAGTGATTTTTTTCAGTCCATATAGTTTGCATTTTTTTAATATGTGCCTATTTATTCTAATAGGAAATCGTAATTCAGTATAATTTGTAGATTGCACTAAAGGCAGTGAAAGTTATATCTTTTCTGGGACGTCTGTAATATATTTTGCTAATATAACTCCACACACAGATTTTTCGTTTACGCAGAATTAATATATTTTCTAATTTTAATCTTTTGAGTCTTTAAGTAGCAGAAAACTCAGAAAAAATGGCATTTGAAATAAACTTTTAAAAGTGAAAATTTTATTTAATTGAGATTGATCTCTTCTGAAATTGGCCGAAGCTTTTTGAATGTTTGTTTTGTTTTGTTTTACGGAAAATTGAAATCAACAGTTTCTTTCCAATTTATCGTTACAAGATTGATGAAGCCAAGAAGAATTTCTGAACTGTCGGTAGAAAATCTAATGACTTTACAAAGAGAAAAATATGCGTGCATTCTGCTTTACTGCAGGATAATTGAATTCCTTTGATATGAAGGAATATCATTTCATTTGTACAGAAGATAATCAAGTGAGTAGCAGTAAAAATTTCTTGGAGCAAAAGTTTGTGAAAATCACATTAAAGATATATGAGATGTTTACCAATTTGTAACTGTTTTTTAATAAAAGGGATATATATATATATATATATATATATATATATATATATATATATATATATATATATACTACATAAATTACAATATCTGTCTGTCTGTGAATAACCAGTTGACGTCTACACCAGTGATCCGATCATGATGTAACTTTACACACATCTTGAGTTGATATTCCGAAACAGTGCTGGTTATTTGGATTTTAATAAAAATCAATAATGAACCATTGGAGATATCTTTTCAGTGTGGGTGGGGGCAGAAAACGTTTCAGTGTGAAGGGGGAACCGGAGTAATAGAACGTGGAAATTTATCGTAAAAAATATAATAATGCAGTTGTTTACTTTGTTGTGAATAAATGGGCAAAATATAAAAATTAAAATAATTTTTAATGAAGTAACATATACGGGCCATATTCAATGGAATCTTATATTAAAATTAGAAACATTTTTGTAAAATAACATCTACTTTTCCTCCTTAATTTAATCAAAAAAGCAGAATTAGAATTTTTATCTATTAGAAGAAATTAAGAGTAAAATACTTTAAACGTAAAATACTTTTTAAAAACGGGAAAATTAATAAATTCAAATTAAATTAAATTAGATAACATAATCGTCGTCGGCGGTGGCATCGTCTTTTTCTTCGTCATAGTAGTAAGATTTAAAGAATTAAAATGAAAAGAAAACTACTGGAATCCTTCCCACACCATATACTATCTCTAATTGTTTAAAAAGTTCAATGTGAAGTAACATCACACCTATACGTAATTCCTTTCAATACTGAACATACAAAAAATACAAAGATTCAATTTACTTACGACTCGACACAATTCAAGAATTATCAAATTTCTTTTTAGTTGAAATATTATAAAATCACTTAGTCCTCCTTAGTAAATAATTTTTTAAATAATTTTCAACATACTAACCACCTTCCAATAAAAATTCATTAACTTCCAAAAATTTACATTAAGCGATTTTAGTGCGTTAATCGCCAAACAACAATTAGTATAAATATCTCATGATTTACATTATTAATTCAGTCACAACTAGTAAGTCAACAGTGATTTCTTAAATATCAGTCTATTTGAACACATACATTCATCATTCATTCGTGCTTTAAAAAACAGTATTTTCTTATAACAGATGCTCACGCACGCGCACGTGCACACACACACACACACACACACACATGCACAAACACACGCACATACACAAACACACATACACATATACATACACACATACATACATATATATATATATATATATATAATATATATAATATATTAATTATATTTTCTTAACCAATTTCAATCCAATTTTAATGAAGTTGGAAAATAATCCAAACCATTTGCTTTATTATCTTCCCCCACTTAAAAAAATGAAACTTCTAATACCAATCAAATATCAAGTGCATCACAACGATTATTTTCAAAACTTATGATTTACGTCATTTTATAAGTTCAGTTTAACTATATTGAAACTTCTTCAAAATAACGCTTGTAGAGGTAAAAACTTCAAAAGAAAAAATAACGCATTATTTGTTTGATTAAATAATTAGTCAAATTTAATTAAATCTTACTAATTATGTTTATAGGTTGTTCTTCAAACTGCAGATGAAAGGTAATTGCGTAGAATTAGCATATGATAATATAAACATTGAAATATTAAATCATTTTTCAGTTATGTTGATTTATAGAAATGTTTAATATTCGGGTAATTCCACGTCAAATCATCCAGGACATGTCACCCACCCCTTCTGAAATTTTGTACAGGTGTGGACTATGTTAAAGTTAGACATTCCCCAAAATTTGAGCTTCCAATTCCAAGAATTAGCGACGTTATATCGATTTTTAACTCTCCAAATTTTGGGGGGTCGCGTAAAATGGCGATTTTCTGGATGATTTGACATGGAATTACCCATTTGTAACTTTTATCAGTTTATTTTTAATTGACAACGAAGAAATTAGAATAGACATTATTTTTTAATGGAATAATGAAAAGCGTCCTTTACATTTGTTGTTATTCTTGAGGTGTCCTTTATTCACGTCTTGAAATCTTACCCAGCGTAGATACCTATTTCCATAAGTACCGAATAATTAACAAAAGATTTAAACTAGAAAAAATATTGCTACATTTATTCAACCAATTCTCTTTATTTTATTTGGTTGCTTATTACAACATGTTTTGTTTGTTTATTACAACATGTTTTTGTTTATTACAACATGTTTTGTTTGTTTATTACAAACTGTTTTTAGTCGATTCCTTATTTGGTCGAAAAGCCCAATTACAGAAGTGAAAAGTAAAAATTACGAATCCTGTATCTTGAGTTTCATGATGCCTTATTTACTTCTTTGAAGAATCTCAATCGACAAAAAACGTTTTACTGTTTTATTTGATTTTAAATTTTCAGATGGGTAATTTTATAATTGATTCGTTATTAGATACATAACTTCACGTTATTAGATAATTTGTGTTTACGCCTCTTTGTCAAGTTTGATATAGAACCAGACAAATCTAATTAAATCTCACACTTTCATCTATTTTATGAACCCGTAATTGAGACAATAAACTATTTGTAAATAAGTGATATGTATAGAAGTATAGAAGTTATTTTTTTCCAAAAGGTTCATTCTAAATTTGGTTTAGTAAATACAATGAGCATTAAACTTATACTATCTTCCTTAAAAATCAGGGAGCAGGGTTCACAGTTTTAAGGGTTAAAATGTAAAAGCTATAACTGTGGAAAAATAAACAGTAAATATCTCATTCCCAATACTGTCACTGCACAACAGACCATATATATATATATATATATATATATATATATAGAGAGAGAGAGAGAGAGAGAGAGAGAGAGAGAGATAGATAGATATATATGGTATTGTTGGTGGAGCCTAGAATCGAATCTGCTGAGTAATCCTACTGCTTGTAATGCCAGGGTTAAATTATTGTATACTGCTTCTTAATTTCGGGTTGTATACTGCAGCTGGACTTGATAAAAGTCGACGAATATAAAAATATAATTTACATCGTTATTGAGGGAATTGCGATGAATGTGGAGAGTAAGAGTTACAGAGAATAGAAGAATTACATATGCAGAAAGACATCTTTGGTTGATCCTCAGTCAGATTCTGTCTCGATTAACACTCAGCCTGGTTTTCGTGGCTAAGTCTCTTCCGGGAAAAAGGTATACCTCGAAAGAAGTAAAAGGTGCGAGATAATTCTGGAACAGTGTATACTTGGGAAAGCAGGGAAGATATAGATAAAAAAATATGTAATAAAGTAAGATCAAGACTCTAGCCTAAAATATTAGTAAAACACTATAAATACTTGATAAGTTCAAGAGAATTCTTTTGAAAATGTAATATCTTGAAATTAGTATCGCTTTTTGAATTATATTTAACGTATCCCGATTATACGGATTCGAGTGAACTTCATAGTTTTTATATCTAATCCGGGTAATGTCAATTCCACTGTTACAAGAAATGCTGTGAATATGGTAGCTCGAACATTTACGTTGACCCGAAGGTTGTTGATTAAGGATCGACGAGATGAAATAGTTGTCACATTATCTCGGTGACAAAAGAACAGACAATCCTGTTGTTACAAAAGATTTTCACGTTACGTCTGGATGTTGGTTGCTGGTTGTTTGGTTTTTACGGTATGTCAACCCTTGTTGGGTCATTTTATGCTGAAGACGTTTGTCTTATTCATTCTTCATGGGTACTCAATTTTTTTAACTCAATTTTTTAAAACTCAATTTTTTAAACACGTCTTTGCAAATTTATTTTCCATATTCCCCATAGCTCGAGAACTGGAACTTCAGTATCAGATAGAGTTTGTTTGTTTATTTTGTTTTGTTTTGTTTTGCGGCATATCAACCTCGGTGGGTCATTTAATACCGACAAAGTTTTGAAATAAATTTATTCTTAATGGATACTCAAATTTTATAAAGACACTATTCTATTTAACCCATAGATGGGACCCTAACAGGTACTACCACTTCAGGTCAGAGTGGAGAAGGAAATAATGGTGATTAAGGGATGCTCCACATTTCTCAGACCTCCAGAACTGAAACCTCACCATTACATAGAGTTTAACACCATTACCAGGAAACAAAGACCCTCAAACATCGCCTTCTAGCACATATATGATAAGAATGGTTGGGGCTTGCCATAAGGACAATAAGGTAGGGACAATCATATAGACGATTAGGCTTAACCTAAGTAAAGATCAAAATGGAGTGTTGCATGTCATTGACTACTCAACCACCAGGTTCCATCCTTAAGCATCACGGATCGTCACCCATGGACAACAGGCGGCC
Source organism: Doryteuthis pealeii (assembly GCA_023376005.1). NCBI lineage: Eukaryota > Metazoa > Mollusca > Cephalopoda > Myopsida > Loliginidae > Doryteuthis > Doryteuthis pealeii. The sequence goes on from CM042155.1 coordinate 102,302,560, forward strand.
CCATTAGGGAAGTCTTAGCCCTCTGAAGGGGCATTCGGTGTATTTTAAAACCCCAGACGGCATGGCTATCGTGTGGATGTTACAAGTTCTTAATGGATCGGTCTCATAATCAGGACCATGATCAGTCGATGATGGAAAGATTCGTTCTTTTTAATTTAAGTCTCAAAAGATTGGAAGAATTTTTTTTAATTTAAGTCTCAAAACATATATCTGTGTCTTTTGAGATATTAAAAAAAAAACTTTTTGCATCAAACTTATGATTCTCACGTGTCATTCCACAACAAACTCTAAGGATTTATTCGACTCTCATATGTTTATTTATCAGAGATTCTTATGACTGTAGCTTAAAACTTGACACACCAGCTGTCGATCAACCCTACATGAATGTTTGCTACATTCGTTGGTTGCTGTGTTAGGAAGTTCACCACATATCATTTCTCACTGGATAATTTCCCTTATTGAGAAATCTTTAAGCTAGACATAAACAAAAACATTTATTTTTCTAAGTTTTAATAAATTGTTTATTTTATCAAACTTCAAAATCAATGATATTCGTTTATTGAATATCGTCTTATAAATTGACAATATATAATGTGCTATAACAGTCGGTTTCGATTTTCTAAAAGGGACAGTCTGAAGGGAAAGAAAGTCTTTTTATGGTGGTCAACTTATCGGTTAAGCTAAACTAGAATTAATACCTCAGAATTGTTTAAGCCGATTAACACCCTAATACGTACAGTGAGACCATTTTACATATGTAGTTATTCTCATTTTTGTTTACATTCGTGTTCATTTTCTAGAATTAACCGCATATAGTACATAGCAAGTTATTCAAAAATATTCTATCGATATTTTGAGAAACCTTTTGAGAAACATTTCCCAGTGAAACATTCTGTGGCGTTGTTACCGATGAATGTTACCTGTATGGTCTCGAGGGTCACACTCACCTGGTGCAGCTGATGTTGCTCTGATGATTGATCATCTTAGTCATTGAGGTGAAAATACAAAACACAACTCTTTTTAAATTTAGGAGCTCCCGATGTTCATTTTCTTTAGTTTGTTCAGTTACTGAAACCATGGAAACACGGGGTAAGTAGTGACGATCATTTGAGAGACTTTCTAGAGACTTTTGCATTCAAGTAGTTTTATCAGACTAACTAGTTAAATCCCTGGCTTAGAAAAACTGAACGTTTTTGGGGTGGTGGGAGGACAGCACAGGGAACGACAACTTCCATTTATGTAGGTAATACTCTTGGTCCACACTCGCGAATACTTATGTAACTGATGGTGTTTTGACATTTTCGTAAACGCAACGTTAATTGCTATTATTACAGGACGGCATCAAATATAGCGTTATCACGAATTTTATCGCATTTAATCTTTTAATTAGACTTTTTACATTGTTAACTTGTCTCTCTTCTGGCTACTGAGAAAAGTAAGAGAGTCTAATGGCAAGTGACTTTTACGCCAACGTATACAACACATTTTTTCTTCTTACAGTTTTATACCATTTGCTCATTTTTTTTATTATACTTCTTTTTTTCTTTCAGCTTGCTTTCTTCTCTTTCTCCGACTAGAAATCTTTTTATTTTTATTTCCACTTCTGGTCTTTTCGCTCTCACACACTCTTCAATCATTGACATCTCTACTTCTACTTTCACTTTTTATTTCCTTCTTCTAGACGCCATTGTTGAGCAAAGATCAATCTAACAAATAAGCTATGAATGAAACTATTTTCCTGTAGATATCGCTACTAACCACATATATATATTCTCATCCTGCAGAGAGACTAGATGTGTTTGATTTTGATTTTGTCATTCTCCCTCTACCAAATGGATGCAATTTGAAATCAGCTGCTGATGGCCCGTCAGAATGGCTATGTTTTGCTTTTGTTTATGTTTTTTGATTTTTGTTTTCTCCTTAGTTTATATGATAATACAATTGATTATCACTGAGTGTGTCTTAAATATCACCCATTTGAAACGTTCATTTCACGTTTTTCCACTTGATGAAAAACTGAATAATTTGTATCTGGAGCCATCGGCTATCGGTGTTGGATTACAAATAAAACTTAATCTCCAAAAAGAGCAAAAAGCTCTTTAAAGATTATCGATCTTTAATAACTGATTCACTTTCAAGAATTTGTACATTTATAAAAAAAGATCTATAATTTCCTTCATATTTATTAATATTTATTTCGAAATATTTTTGGTAACAGAAATGAAGGTAGGAATTTCGTATGGTATAAAATAAGACAGAGAATATTGAGACAAGTTTCAATGTAAGTTGTGATTGTCAGCCTTGAATAGAACACTTCGATATCTAGAATACTTACAAGAATGATGGGAAACTGATGAGACTTGCTGTCATTCGGACTTATTACTGGTGGGAAAAACAACCAATAATAATAATAATAATAATAATAATAATGATGATGATGATGATGATGATGATGATGATAATAATAATAATAATAATAATAATAATAAATTACTTATGGCGGCCAACAATAGTAGAAACGGCAGATGGACAAACAGAAAAACGACAAAGACTAGAAAACAAAAATGGGAAGAAAAACAATTATATGGACGCTTCAAACGACAAATAGATGAGGTTGCACATGGAAAGACTTGGACATGGTTAAGAAAGGGAAACCTCAAAAGAGAAACAGAATCACTTATAATTGCTGCACAAAATAATGCCATAAGGACAAACTACATCAAAGCGAAAATTGATAAGACCCAACAAAATATTAAATGTAGACTTTGCGGTAATAGAGATGAGACTGTTAACCATATACTCTGCGAATGTAGCAAACTAGCACAACGAGAATACAAAACTAGACACGACTGGGTTGGGAAGGTGATCCACTGGGAATTATGCAAGAAATTAAATTTTGACCACACAACAAAATGGTATATGCATAAACCAGAATCTGTTCTTGAGAACGAAACGCACAAAATTCTTTGGGACTTTGAAATTAAAACGGATCACCTTATCCCAGCAAGAAGACCAGACCTAGTGTTGATTAACAAAAAAGAAAGAACTTGTCAACTGGTGGATTTTGCAGTGCCAGCGGATCACAGGGTGAAGTTAAAGGAAAATGAAAAAATTGACAAATATCTGGACCTTGCCAGAGAACTGAAAAAGTTATGGAATATGAAAGTGAAAGTTATACCAATTGTAGTTGGTGCACTTGGAACAGTCCCAAAAGGATTAGAAAAAGGTTTGGAAAGTTTGGATATCAGAGGAAGGATTGAAACCATTCAGAACACTGCACTGCTGCAATCTGCCAGAATACTCAGAAGAGTCCTGGAGACCTGAGGAGACTTGCTGTCACTCAGACTCCAGTGAAAGACCATCAGCTAACACTGATGTGAAAACTCAAAAGGAATAATAATAATAATAATAATAATAATAATAATAATAATAATAATAATAATAATAATAAGAAGAAGAAGAAGAAGAAGAAGAAGAAGAAGAAGAAGAAGAAGAATATGGGATACATGGATTGTTGTTTTAGAAAATCATGTTCATCCACGACAGATCGGCTCGTCAACTGATTAGATGCCTAAAAGAAGCAAACATAGCCGAATGGACGGCAAAAGGACAAACTACCCTGATTCAGAAAGAAACCCAAAAATAAATATCCAGATAAAAGAAAAAATATATTATTCTCTTGGTTGTCGCAAACACATACATACAAATAAAATACATACAATTCTATGGAACTTTGAGATTCAGACGGATTTCCTTATCCCAGTGAAAAGACTAGACTTAGTATTAATTAACTTCAAGAGAAAAGCTTATCAACTAGTTAATTTTGTCGCCCGTTGGATCACAGAGTGAAAATGAAAGAAAGGAAAAGATAGACAATTAGTTGGACCTTCACATAGAACTAAATAGATTGTGGAATATGAGGGTGAAGGTGATACTTATTATTATTGGAGCCATTGAAACGATCTCCACGAGGCTGGGAAAATACAGGAGGAATTGGAAATCAGAGAAAGAAATGAAACAGAAGTATTCTTAAAATCAGCTAGAATACTCACAAGTGTCTAAGAGACGTGAGGAGACTTGCTGTCACTCGGACTCCAGTAAAATACTATCAGGTGTGAAAAACTGTGTCAGTTAGACATTGTGTGAAACGAGATTCACTGGGAATTGTGCAAAAGATATTTTTAAATTACATCATCTAGACGAATAGTATATGTACAAACTACAATCTATCCAAGAAACTGAGAAACTTTCAGATACAAACGAACCACCAAATCCCGGCCGGAAGACCAGAGCTAAAATAGTTTTGAAATATAAAGGTATCAGTGATACCAATCATAATCGGAGCCCTGAAAGAAGAATCAAGAAAAGAGAAAGGAGGAAACCAAGGAAAAATTGAGACTGTCTAGACCACAGCTTTGCTAAGAAGATTTCTGTATTCCTGAGACGATATACTATCACGTTGATTTCAATGAAAGTATCTGCTTAGTAATATTATAAAAAAACACACACAAATGGTAAAATTCTATGGTAAGTTAGCAGTTTTACAATTTTTGTAATAAAGCACAATTCGGCAGTTACGGATACTTTTAGCAAAATTGTGAAGTTGACGAACCACACTGTATTGTAGGCTTCCAAACTCGCATGATACTCTCCAAATGCTACTCAACAGATTTTCCGCTATGGCTGGGATTACTGCCGGAGAATTGACGCTTTTATGCCTACCTGAGCTTGCAAGATTGTTGGGGTCTTTGCAACTCGACTGAAATTTCTTGAACCATCTAGTTACTATTATGTGATCCACAACGCCTTCGTCAAGAAATGGTTTTGGTTGTTTCCGCAGTGATCAGTTTCCGAATAAGACTACGAAGTGCGGCCTTCAAATCATACACGGAGTGGCACAATATGTATGATAATAATAATATAACATTTTTCGAGCGACTAAACTGATACATGCACAATTCATAGGTTGTCCTTAAAATAAGACGTACAACATTCTTTAGGGCTTTTGAATCACTCAATCCAGGCCAGAATACCATATTTAGTTTTAGTTAATAAAAAGAGAACTTCTTTTCTACTATTAGATTTTTCCATTCAAGAAGATCCTAAAACTAAAGTAAAGGAAAAAGAAAATCTATATAAATACTTGCCAGAGAGCTGAGAATTTGTGAAACATGAAGATGAAAGTGATAGTAATCATGGTTCTCTTGGTACAATTCCAAAGAACGTGGAAAAGAAAATGTGTACAAAGAAAGTATACAAAAGTGACACATACCGTCCACGGAAAGAGAGGAACAGGAAAACGCTGGGATGAAGCTGAGATAAAGAATAGAGAAGAACATAGGAGAAGACGTATCAAAGAATCAGCGCATATATATAGACCAAGTATAGAGATGAGTACAATATGGAAACCAGTAATTAAATAGGTTAGATTAGATTATCATTTTAAGAAATCGTAATATGAGTAAGATTTTAAAAATCATACATAATAAATATAAATGTAAAATTCTAGATAAAAGGGGCATTAGGTTTCAATAATTTACTCTGAATTGTCCAGTTGAACGCATAGTGTAACTGATACAATAGTTGAGTTAATCCTGTTCTAAGTGACAGGTTGAAGGTTCAATGTAGTCAATGTAAATATGGAAATAGATATCAACAGGAGGAATTTACTAAACAACAATAAAATACAAGAAGATATTCAATGAGATATACGATAATCAGAGAAGAAAATTGTCAGATGGAAGATTATCTCTAAAGAACAATTAGACGCAAACAAAAAATCTATCAAACAAAGATCTACATGATGATATTTGACGCACTTTCTCAACTGAAGAAAGAATTTGATTATTTAGATTTGGTTTGTCTTACTTAATGTTGAAACTTCATTTGTAATTGTTTGATTACAATCATACGAGTATAATCGTAAGTATATTTTCATCTGCCATTATTTTTACTCGCACGTTTTTATTTGTCTATAATAATTTGTTTGCACATAGGATATGAAGCATGCCTAATTAAATTCAATTTGTACACAGTTATTCCTAGCTAATACTAATTTATACGCAATTTACTGTTTCAAGTAACTATTCATCTTTAATAATAATCATTTGTCTACATACAGTTATATAATTCTATGTATTTCTATCCAATACGAATAATTTTCTATAATCTATTTGACCCATAGATAGTACGAAAACAGGTACACTTACCCCGGTTTATAATGAACCCGGGATTAATAACAATGACACGGCATTTAACATTCCCCAGAGTTTCAGAACCAAAACTTCACTATTGCATGCAGTATATCATAACTAGGTCACGTTTTTGTTGAGGGGGGATTTTCCATCTGCAAAGGATACAATTAGTGTATTCTTAGCTCCATGAGTAAGAATTTTAATCATGAAATCTTATATCAATTTTGTTATGAAAAAGAAAATTACCACGATGCATCGTAATTAAAACTACAGTAAATTATAGAATTGTGATAGTCAGACAGTGACAAAACTAATAATATGAACTAATATCTTATCAGAGAATTCAAATAAAAAGGCATAAATACGAATAAAACACGTCTTTTTGTGATCTGAAAAATGAAATGAAATAAATTGCAAAAGAATATTATGTGGTCATGATCGCACAGAGGACATTTGAAAAGAGAAATTGAATTTGTGTTAATAGTAACTAAGGATAGGTTTTCTAGAAAGAATTATATTCTGATACACAATTATTTGCTATCCTTTTCGAAATTGCCTTTTTTCTATATTTATCACATACTTTAAAAAATACCAAAATACCAACGACACAACAATATAAAATAATGGAAGGTACACAGCGATCTTTCATATGGCAATAGCAGCTGAAAAATGCCAACTGCGGTTCAAAGTTATTAGCAACTGTTAATTTGATATATTGGATTAATAAACACTTATTTCGGCAACATTAAATAGATGTATCTATAAATAAAAGATTTCTTTAAAGATAACGAGTTTAGTGTGTTCTATCCCCTCCAGTGGCCCGTCATTGGGACCCACTACCACACACACACACACACACACCACACACACACACACATACACAGTGAATGAGGGTGTGTGTGAAGAGAAAGAGAGAGAGAATAGGACTAAAGTTTATTTATCATATATATATATATATATATAAGTTAAGACAGCGTGAACATGGAGTCAAAGGTACCTGGTTACTGACAGTTTCTCGCCGATGCGATCTTCAGACCAAATGGGTAATTTGATTCAGCGATTGGGTTATATACGCGGTCATTTAATGAGAGGATAGGGGGTAAGGAGTTCGATTTTGATTGGTTGGTTACTCTGTGTAGCTCGAAGATTACAAGTAGCACGAATATATATATATATATATATATATATATATATATATATATATATATGGGGGGTATATATATACACTATTGATATATCAATTTAGATATTTAGCATGATCTAAGATGATTTGGGCATCACTGTTATCCTCTACTAGACGAACGTATTTTCTGTAAACACATACAGAAACAAACAGGCAGCACCCACAACCATAGAGATGTATAGGTTAATTGATATTTCTCTTAATTGATATATATATATATATATATATATATATATATATATATATATATATGAATTTAGATGGATATCCCCTTTTATTTATATATATTTACTAATCTTTTTTAATCTAGTATAAATATGCAAGTGCGTACCACACAGCAAGAGTGTAATTCAATACGAAGTAATGATAGTCTGTACAAGTAAATCGATAACCAGTAGCTCACAGCAAATTCCCAAATTCTCTTGTTCATATATATATATATATATATATATATATATATATATATATATATATATATATATATAGTTGAGTGCGTGCACACGAGTGGTACAGCAGAAATAGACAAAGTGCAAGAAAAAGAAAAACTATAGAGATTCGTCTCGGGTGAAACATTCTCATCCCGTCCCCAAAGATGAACCGGAAATCTTCGATGATGGTGGAATTAAGCCGTAGTTGATTTGAGATAATGGCAGGGTGGGCAGTTGATGGCAGTCCTAGATTGTCAGTTAGATGCCTGTAGTCGTGTGATAGAAACGATATTATTGGTGAGGAAGTTGGTGTAATCTTTGGGCAAATGGGTGGAGAATATCCTATGGCAAATGATGAGGAACAATCTGCCGGCAGCCATGATGGAAGTGGGTGGAGAAATAGGTTGGGAAGACCGTTACGTAGTTGACCGATAAGGAAGGACGAAGGTAGAGGATTGTGCCACAGCTGTAGGGCAGATAATGTTTCCTCTTCCATTACTGTCGTCATTAAATTTAACTGTTTGGTCCATTTATTGATCAATGCTGTGTATTGCAAGTTCTCTTTTGGTGACTCGATTTCATGTCCAGCTTTATTTTCATTTGCTTTCTTTCGTACTTTATTTCTTTATTTCGTATTCCTCTTTCTTTTTCTACCTTTTTCCTTTTCTTTTCTTCCTATTCCTTTTGTTTCTTTGTTTTTCATTCTTACTTGACCATGTGGTAAAGTTTATGACTGCAGAAAATGTTTCATTCATCATTAAGTGTTCCTTTCACATTAATTTCTTTATTAAAGGAATGAATCTGCATGTCTCTACAAATTGTTTCATTGTCAGAGGTTTAACAAAGGTTGCAATAACCATTGCGATATGTCTTGTAGAAAATAACCAAAGACTGTTCAGGAGAGTCTTCTCTTATCATTTCTCTTTTGCAACTTTATTTTATTTTGTTTTTCTATTCTGCTTGTCTATTTTAAAAACACTGAAACCATAGAAGGCAAGTATATTAAATCATTCCATAGTTTAACCTTTAGGACTTATTTATTTTCACCGAAATATATAAATATAGTTTTCTATGTCCTTTCAAGTTGAATCAGTCATGAATCTATGTGCAGTAATAAATATTCTAGAGTCAAAATCTCTCAATATATGCACGAAAGAAAAAGTGCTTTATAGCGATGAAGGATTATTGTTATTAACAGTACAATACGTTGCAAACTTGGATATTAAATATTGAATCACGTGTGTTACACGCCGACCTCATATTCTGCAAGGTGGTAACACCCTCAAATGGAAGTTCTGTGTATAACATAATACTACATCCGGTGTTGAATCTCCCTGTTGTATTGTCCTCGGCCGGAAAACGAAGTTTCCGGCGAAAAGACAAAGAAAAATATTAAAATATATAATTAAAAAAAGGGAAAATGAAAGCGAGGCTTTCCAGTCAAGGAAGCAGGGAGAAGATAAAAGAAAACGTCCGTTATCAGATCAAAAGATAAAGATGCGTAGGCGGATCGTCAATACAAAAGCCAGAGGGTCGAGCCAACAGAGTCAGTCAGACAGGAGAAAGCGGGCGGCGAACAGTGAGTGACCGTCGACACGGTCCGTCGCGGCCAAGGGCGTTGAGACGCCACCAGCCACCCCTTTACCAGTCATCCCAACGGTAGTAGTAGTCATCATCAACCCTTGGGCATTCCTATTGTCACGCTCGCCGCCCACCACGTACAGCCGATGAGAGAAATAAAGTCAACTCCTACTATACCCATGTTGTAGTCCGACTACACATATCGTCTAGGGTTAGTGACGATACCCGCTACGTATACAGATACACGAAGTAGGGCCGTGAATTTGAAGCCGCTATATAACATCCCGTTCTATAACTCTGTGGAGTTGGGAGTCCCACCTTTTTTATCATTATGCCCAGATCTACTTGAGCCCAAAGTAGCTGAATCATTCAAGAGTCAAAACGATCGTTTTAAAAATTATTATTATTATTATTATTATTATTATTATTATTATTATTATTAAATTACTTAGAACCATATAATTGCA
>CM042155.1:102317412-102342412 GCA_023376005.1 Doryteuthis pealeii
CTCTTTCCAAACAGGCTTAAAACATATTCATGACGACTGTCTAATCGGAATTATGTCTGTTAATTCTATTCTGCTGTATATTAATAATAAAAACATCGCAAAAATGTGAACGTAATTCCTGTGGGTAAATTCATTAAAACTCAATTTTAACATGCATATTATAGCATTTATCTGTATAATGAACAAACAGTAGGATGTCCACTCTGCAGTTTCAAAATTACCCCCTATATTTAACACAATGAAACTTGGATAAAGATTAAGATTATCTTCAATATCTTTTAACTATTCAAAAGAAGAACAAAAGAAAAACTTCTGATTTTTTAAAATCATTTTCAACTTACAGTAATAAGGGAAATTATGAACGAAAACAATGTTTACATTTTCGCACCATTAAATCAATTGAAATTTAACGTAATCAAAAACAAGTTATGACTACCGGCTTTTGTTAAAATTCTATGAAAAATCAACTAACAGTCAATTTTTCACGAAAATTTCGGTAATTATTCACATGTGGATGAAATAAAAAATGCTAAAAATAGGTTTAAAAAATATTCTAACCAAAAGAAGAAGGATTTCTAAATCACATTCCCATACTTGATTACTTATTTTACTTCAATCCTGGCCTTAATTGGTCCACCAAGGATTTTATATGCCGTTAAACTAAACCAACCAAGTCATTCGATTCTCAACAATTCTCTTTCGACTGTTTATGTAACCCTACTACAAACTAATACTCCCCCTGGAGTTCATCTTAAGGGACTGTTGCTGCTGCTGCTGCTGACAATATTCTGTATCTTTTCTATTCTCTGATTCCACACTCAAATCTGTGAACATTTTTGTTATCAAATTGTATCTGACAATTTAATTGCGTAATAAACAAATAACAGACAATTATTATTTTGTTTTTAAAAAATGGAAATTATCTATTTACAATTAACATCAAATGACATCTAACTATCGGCTCCCATAAGAATTAATGTGGTTACGTACTTGTATATTCCAAATCTTCAATATATTATACCACAAAGTCGAATAAACATGCACTGCCACGAATGAAATTAAAATCTGTGTCTTTTGTTTTCTATGCCGTCTACATTTACAAGATAATAATCTACTGGCAATCAAAAAATAGGGAACATCTAGATTAAGTAATAAAATGAATGAAGAGCATCGTTGCGTATAAAATTGTAATCGTCTGTATTACAAGCATTGTTGATAATGGTTTCTTCCAGTCAGTATATTAGTTAGTATTATTATTTTTCATATACTACAATTTTCAGATTTGAATTGCAATAGAAATAGATATCCAATCCAATTCCATGCGATTACACAACTGAATAAATCATGTAGAATTGTTCAACGAAAACATTTTAGGAAAAAAACTGTCTCACTAGTTTAAACAATTTAGGTAATTAATTGCCGAGTTATATTGTCTCACACACACACACACACACACACACACACACACACACACTCATATATATATATATATATATATATATATATATATATATATATATATATATATATATAAAACAGTTTATTTATTTTAAGTTTTATTCAGTTTATCAACATCATCATGGTGTCTCTTCCTTCAATTCTCTCTCTCTCTCTCTCTCTCTCTCTCTCTCTCTCTCTCTCTCTCTCTCTCTCTCTCTCTATCTATCTATCTATCTATCTCTATCTCTATCTATCTATCTATCTATTTCAAACAAACACACCTCACTTTTAGTAAGTGATCTAGACAGCATCCAGTGTCCAAACAGAGATCATTAATGTAAGTCATTGTTAATCGGCCAACACCGTACAACCATGTGTAGGAGTCCATTGGAGAACGTCGCTAAAGATTCCATCCTTACTTCTTCAACAGTGCCCATCATGCATTTTTCGCTTTTCTTGTACTTTACGATATGGAATGTAAATAGCCGTACAACTGCTGTTTTGTAGATTTCTAATTCTAGAATCTATTCAAAACAGCATCCACCATTCTTGTGTAGTTTCTAACCGGCCAGTATTTAAGAAAAACGCAATTTTATAAGGATTTGCTAATTTGAATATATATATATATATATATATATATATATATATATATATATATATATATATATATATATATATATGACAGAACACTTCTAGTTATATATATATATATATATATATATATATATGTATATATATATATATATATATATATAACTAGAAGAGTTCTGTCATTTGGATTTCAGTAAAAACCTCCAGCTACGCCTGGTGTTAAAAACTCATAAAACAAAACCTTTTTATAACAGAAAATGGGGGGAAAGAACATAACAAAAAAGACAAATGGATAGATGAGTTGAAAAATGAACTGGAAGGACTCGTAGAAAACCCTGAGGTAAACATGCACATAATCTCGCTCAGGATAACACTCAAACTGGAAGAAAATAAGACATTATGGTCTACATGGATTAACAATTCACTTCCATACACAGGAGATTGACCCAACAACTGAATAGATTTTTACAAGAAGCAGCCCTACCCGAATGGATTACAAAAGGAATAACTACCCTATCCAGAAAATTCCACAAAAAGGAACCACCCCTAGCAATTATAGGCCAATAACATGTCTGCCTATAATGCGAAAAATTCCGACTACACGAATTAAAAAAGAAATACATTGCTCACTTAACTATTTCCGAAAGAACAGAAAGGATGAAATGATATGGATCAACTGCAAAAAGTACTATGACATGGTCCCTCAAACTTGTATTATGGTATGCTTAATTATGTACAAAATATCTAACAAGGTCGTAAATTTCATTAAAAAATCAATGGAAAACTGGAATGTAGAACTAAAAGCAGAATGACAATCATAAGCAAAATTAAAAATCCAAAGAGGCATTTTCCAAAAAGGGTCACTGTCACTACTACTATTTGTTATAGCAATGATACCACTCAACTATATACTTAGAAAATGTACAATGGGCTACAAATTCACTAAATTCAAAAGTAAACCACCTTATGCACATGGACGATATCAAGATTCTTGCAAAAAAAACTGGAGACCCTTGTACAAACCTTGTATATTAAGTGAATGTATCAAATTAGCAAAATAAAGGCGAGGCACGACTTTTGTGCAAGAAACTAAATTTTGACCATACAACAAAATGTTATATGCATAAACTAGAATCTGTTTTTGAAAATAAAACGCATAATATTTTGGGGACTTAGATCATCTTATTCCAGCCAGAAGACCAGACCTAGTATTGATTAATAAGAAAAAGAGAACTTGCTAACTGGTAGATTTTGCAGTCCCAGCAGATCATAGGGTGAAGATAAAAAAAAGGAAAAGATAGACAAATACCTGAACCTCGCCAGAGAACTGAAAAAACTGTGGAATATGAGGGTCAAATCGATACCAATCGTAACTGGCGCACTTGAAACTGTCCAAAAAATTTGGAAAACAGACCAGAGGTATTGGAAATCAGAGAAAGAATTGAGACCATTCAGGCAACAGCATTGTTAAGATCAGCAATAATACTCAGAATAGTCCTAGAGACATTAGGAGACTTGTTGTCACTCAGCTTCCAGTGAGAGACCACAGGCTAATGCTGGTGTGAAAAACTATAATAATAATAATAATAATAATAATAATCTGCAGGAGGCTACAAATTCACAAAACCAGAGGAAAAAAATCACCTTATCTACAAGGATAATATTTAAAAATTGTCAAAAATGCTAAAAGAACCGGAAAATCTTTTACAAACCATAAGAATACACAGCCCGGATATAGGAATGGAATTCGGCATTGAGAAGCGTGCCATGCTCATGTTTTAAAAGGAGAATAGACGAAATCAGGTAGAAATAAGGACACTTGTAGAAATGGAGAATTACAAATACTTGGGAATATTGGAAGCGGATATTATCAATCAAACAAAGATGAAAGTAAAAGTCAGAAAAGACTACCTCAGAAGGACAAGAAAACTGATAGAAACTAAAATCTTCAGTAGAAAACTCATCAAGGGTATAAACACCTGGGCTGGAGTGCCCATGTGCTGGTTACCATAGGAGAATATCGCTTATGAGTTCGTTCTTACTTCTCCAGCATGTCTTGTTCGTCTCATTCGGATGGTGAGTGGGATAAGGGGCAATTGGCCGTACAGCTGATTTCTTTGGGGGGTTGTTTCCACGATTTGTTTGATATCGCACGCAGCATTCATGTGCAACTCCTATCTAGCTTATTCTCGAGGCGCTAAGTGAACTATTTGATACTGGCCGCTAGTCCGCCTTGATGAACCATCCGCCCAGTATCTTGTGAAAAATGCCGTTGACCCAGATTGGATGCATCCGCTGAACAACGCTGCTACCCATAATTTCCAGTATTACATGATCTTATGGTATGTATGATATTCTGCCTTGAACTGTTTTCCACTTGTAAAGACGACAAAAGGGGACACTTGGAGATATCTAAGTTTTAACTTAGTAAAAGTCTACATGTAACCCTCCTTAAGGGTACAAAACATTTACATTGCATTACTACGAGGCTAAGATGATAATAATTTTAAAAAAACAAATGTCATTAAAATGCACTAGATTTATTGATGCCATTTGTTGCCAGAACGCTGCAATGCTCTTTCAGCCTTTAGCAGATTCCTCAAATGCAATTCACTGTGGGGTTTTGAGATTCAAAATAGAAATTCAGACACTCATTTGTGAAATAAAATTTGAAAAAACCCAAAAGGGAACAGATGAAAAATATATACTAATTCCATTAACCTTCTTTTTTCAGCATTGTCACTCTGCAACGCACACTTCCCGGTGTAATATTCAAAGATTTTTTAATGATACCTTTCTTCATTCACTGGTACAAGCAATGTATATTTCAATACGAAGGAAACTCAAAACTAAAATATTGATTTTTCCATCTGAGTGAATGCACTTTGTTTTGCAGCAAATGATTAAATGATATAAGATTTCTAAAAAATTCTTCATTTTAACAACATGGCTTGGAATTTGTCAATCTGTACCAGTTCTTCAAAAGTAAAAAAATAATCCTAGTTTGATACTGATTGTATAGCTGGAGTGGTAGGATGTTGTTGATTAGTAGAAAGGTATCCCCTGTAGGTGGAATAAGTAAGTAAGTAAAGTCGTCGGGGTGGCCTAATGTCGGTATCAGCCATGCAGCGAGGGAGTCTATCCTCTTTTCACTAGCGCTAGACCAAGGAGATTATTTTAGCGTCTGAGGTGGAGCGCCACACCTACCTCAGCTCCTTACTTTACCGCACAGATCCCTGTGCTACTCATACGCTGAGTTGGCGAGGCCGGGTATCGAACTAGGAACCTTGGGGTTTCTAGCCGAACGCTCTACCGACTGAGCTAACCCGGCCCTTATAACAAATTATGAGTTTAAAGAATTTAATCAGAACTCATAATAAATAGAACCACCTGTGTCGTCCGAAAAAGGGTAAATAGGCAATTCGGAAGTTAGGATTAACAAAGAGGTTTTCATTTGACACTCAATTTGAATTTTATTTGACTAAATTAAAATTATATAGCAGATTTGAGGAAGAAATTGTTAACATTTAATTACTAGACAAATATATAAATCAGTTAAATTGAAAATAGAATAGAATGGTTAACTCAATCTAATATGAAAGCAAATGTCATGAACTGCTTTTTTTGTTTTTTTTCTTCGTCATATCCGTTTGGCCTTTCGTGTTTTAATTTCTTTATCGATTTCTTCAAATGTCCAATTGATAATGGCGAAATATCAAAAATCAAAATAAAATCATAAATCATTTTATCTGACCTAGTGTATTCATTATGTCTCTTGTCACAACTGTTCGGTGCGTGTTATGTGCTTTCTGCAGGTGCCGATTGTATTCATTAACCTTGAGGATTTTTAACAGAAACTATTATTCAATCCATGGAATTAGATTGATTTTACTAATTCGCCATGGGAATAATTCGTGTTTGCTTATTCTTCCAAGTTAATTATTTCTTGCGATGCAGTTTTTAATTTTCCTATTGAAAGAATAAACAAAATGTTGCTAACAATCAATAGTTTCCACCTCCTACTACTGGACATTGGTGTAGTGAATAATACTTAATAGATCTACATGAATGATACCAAAGATTAACTGAGAACTTTACAATAAATTGGGTTCGGTTTAACAAAAACTGGTATCATCATAATGCCGATAATCTTCAATAGAATAATAAAGTGTTACAGATTTTGGAGTTTTAATATTCAACATCTCCGGTTCCCCGCCAAGTAAATGTGTTCAGTTATAGTTATTAAAAGTTATTATGCCAAATAGTAGGTGTGATTAATAGCAAAGCTAGAAAATATCAGAAGTCTGTAAGAACAGATACGCAGTAATATAGGTAGTTTCAATAATTACCAGCTCACTTGAAACGATAGTAAATGCCGTTGCAAAGTGGTATAGAGGAGTTGAAAAATCCAGATAATACAGATGCCCTTCCTCTTGAAGTGTATGAGAATACTGATCAAGGGTTGAAAGAAACTTAATATCATTTGTTCTACTGCGAGAATTTCTTAATATCAATAGAGTGATATGTTTGGGAGAATAGTATTTCTCTGAATTCTTTTATATAAAGCTTGATAATTTGTAATATTTGGATTATTCGGACTATTGTCCTCATTTTTATTGTTATATACTCAACATTTCGGCCGGTGTGTCTTCTGGTCTTCTTCAGGTGTTCCTTGTCAAACACGGGAACCTTCTCTTTGAACTCAGGAACCTTCTTGTCAAAGTCGGGAGACTGCATGTCGTAATCAGGAGCCTTCACGAAACATCAAAACGAACCCTTTATTCAATTCACGGGGGTAGACTGTTCACATTCCGTTAACCATGACCGGGTACAAGTGTTAAGCTATGTTAAGTATTCTATATTATTATCACCCTTGACCAGGATTGAACCAGCAACCTAGAAATAATTGTCACTTAGAACTGCATTAGCTCAACCCTTATATCCAGTTGAACACATGACATAACGGATATAAGAGTTAAGAATACAGAATAATTGTAAATTTATTTGAAAAACATTGGTGTAATTTGTTATATAAATCGTTGCTATAATATTAATGCAACTAAATAATGGCTTGTACATTTTAAGGCTGTGTCGTTATGTCCAAACGTGTTGGGTTACGCGAAACTTTTGCTTTAATTAAATTAAATTTAGGAATTTCAGTTTTATGTAAACAAAACAAATATTGTTCTATCTTATTTTGTCCCAAACGTCTAATTTATACGTAATTAGCGATTTATTGTGAAAATGTATAAACATTCGAAACAAACTATTAAAAATCTAAGTTATTTTATTAGTCTGATAGAAAAACATCGATGCCTTCTTTTCCACATGATACAATTAACTCAACTCATTATGACTTATGCAATTAATCATTTGTTGTACATCGTTAATAATTATTGAGGAAATACAAATTATTTTGTTCAACAGAAAATATCTTCCTTTTTACACAGATTCATTTTACTTATGACATGAACAGCAGAAAACCATCTTTTCATCTTAAATCAAATGAGTGAAAATATAAAAATGTAATATTCGTAGAGAAACAATTATTTTTAATTCCAGTAATTTTGTTTGTTACTACGCAACGATACAGTAAGCAATTGTCTTGTTTGAATCTCGAGCTGTTTTGGCGTCTTTTCACATACCCACAACGATACCCCATTAGCCCAAACATAATGATTCCTCCTGCTGAGAGAGTATCCGTGGATTGACAATTTTACCTTTGAAACAACCTCAGTCCCAGCTTGCGTTTGTTTTTAAGAAAAGATTAGTCAGTCGCAAGTTTTGTCCGAAACCGTCTAAGCTACGAGTCAGTTGAAAAGAAAAAGAAACCAACAAACCCAAGAATAAACCTAGTTTATTTTCATTCCCTTTTCGGAAGTCCTGATAGGTGGGATATGTGGTATTTCACCTTTTAGCCTGACTGAGTTGACCCTAACTAAGATTTGGGTGTTGATCAGGGGGGGGGGGTTCTCATCTCTTCTCTCGATATGTTATTATTCCGGGCAACACACTACTGCATATTATCCTAGACTCGAACTCCCTGTTCTGTAAATTTTCTCTTCTCTTGACCAACTATAATGGGCGAGGAAGGTACCCAGACTCGTCCAACAGTCCAGTTTAACAACCAATCCAATCACCACAACTCTGTCAAACTCTTAAGTGCGCTTTGGAGTATATGGGGCCCTGGCAATCAGAAAAGAAAACTGCTTTTCCCGCATGAAGCTACCAGAACTGAAATACTTTTAAAAATGATACTCTATTCAACTGACCTCAGATCGAACTAGTGCTAATGACTTCAGTTTATTACGGATATTTTTTTTTAATAGCCCTTCTATTCCAATCCACAAATCCTAATTTTTCTAATTTATTATCTATTAAAATATCGTCTAGCGCCTCTTCAGGTTTTTGCCGGCGCATCGATAGTATATACCTGGGATGGAATTCATTTTTAGATTTGTCATATAATTTCTGGAGTTTACTGATGGCTCTCTCGTTGTCTGGACAGTCAGAAATTAACTTATACATTGAAGGTCTGTAAAGTTTAGAATCACCGTTCGTCGGTCGAGGCGTATTGTTCGATACTTTGCAGGAAATTCTCAAAAAGTAGCACGCCAGCATTACTTGAACTGGGGAGAGTTTACAATATCTGAGATTGCAGAATTTTGTCCAACATTTAAGAGAGGATATACTGAATACATTGTAATGAAATAAAACCCGAAGCAGAGAAACCTTATGGTTAGTTAGTTAAAGAGGACTTATCTATAAACATGAGCCGTTCATTGTACAACAAAAGCCGAGGGTGGAAGGTTGACCACAGGATATATATTATTATCTAATTCTTACATTACAGTATACAAGCAAAACATTTGGACATGTATTTCTGTCATTTCTTTTTTAATACTATTTTGTATAAATACAGGAAAACAAATTTCTTCACTAGTTACGTTGTTGGTGAGGCTTAGAATATGCTGACTGTATCTCCAGTGGAGAAGTAAGACACAACACCAAAAATTGGTGTCTGTGATAGGATACTAAACTGAATATAGGGCTGAGGCTCCAGTTCTAAAGTTCTTAGGGATTACTTCATTTCCATTTTTCATTTCTGTTATGGTTCATCTGTTATGGGCCAAATACATATGTTTGCGAATTGTTTGTATTGGATAGGAATACTTGATATCACATATCTATGCAATAAACACAACTATACAAATAATACTAATGTAATATAAGCGTACAATGTATGCAATTCCCTAAACTCTAGAATAAATATAACCCCAGACAGGCTAATAGGACGTTAAAATCAATCAACCAATCAACCAATCAACTACTTAAATAACGTATTACCTAGAAATCTCTCGTCAGTGGAAAATTGTTTTGTTTTGTTTTTAATTCATTTTATTTTTTTTTTTTTTTTTATATTCAGAAAATATTTATATATAATATGCTGGGTACTGATTCATTAAGAATGGTTTCGTTTTTGCCTATTGTTTGGTGTTTCAGCTACAATAATCATTTAATAATAAATAAATTTGTATTTCATGTCTAATTCATATCTGTTAGGGAGTTATCTCCCCCCTAACGATTCAATCGGATATACTCACTGACAAGCAGGAGACAAAAAAGCAGACAAGTTCTTGGCTCCATTGATGAACACACACATGAACACAGTTGAATTCTATCCAAACTCATCCACTGTATTCCCGGTCAGTGAAAATAAATAAAACAAATATTTTATATGTTAAACATATTTCACTGTTTTTGTTATCATTTGTTATTCTACATATTGGAATATAACAATATCAATGATAACTTATCCTACCATTTAATCATTAAATCTAAATCTGTGATATTTTTCATAGTTTATCTCTGCAAATTTTTTTAAGTAAAACAGGTGCGAATTATTATGGAAACTTGTACTCATTTGATTCCTAGCGAAAGGAACGAAATTTTAGGATTACACAAAAAAAATTTAATGAAAAATTCAAATAAAATTAAAACAATGGCTTAATGTTTTCCCAACTCTTGTGGGTGATTATTTAAAGCTAAATTCAGCCTTTTTTATGAAGCAATTATATGGTTCAAGTAACTATTCCTATACAATAAGAATCTTTTTTGCATAACGTTATAGTTTCGAATGTCCTTATTTAATACAACTAATTTTCAAACAGATATCTTATATTGGTAAAACTCTAACAGGTACTACAATCGGGAGCAGAATTGAATTGAGAATGATTGCAACAAGTAGATGAGACTCTCGCTAAAATTCAGAACTCACAATCGGATGCAGTTTATGTGGTAAATAGGACAACCCATTTGCGAGAATGTCTTACCCATTGTATGGGGATAAATCAGTGTCGGAATATTTTGGGATATTGAAAATATATTCTGGCCTGAGACTTAAGAGCTATGAGACGCTATTTACGAGGGTTTATATACTCTTGCTGGTTACTCTATAGACAGTGTTTCTATAACATATAGATTGTTACGTGGGCAACACTAGCATGACTATCAGACATTACTAGTTTTGACATTTATATGACAGTCTGTATCATAATGATCCGGTTTATGCTTATGATTTTTACAGTAACTCAACAAAAAGTATAACTCCTAGCGCTATTTCTGTTAGCGCGAAAACCTACAGAATAAAGTAATCTCCAGACCAATCTGAAAATTAATAATAACTGGGAAGTTTTACATCTCGATAATATTAATCACATTTTTTATACTTATTTTGCGTTGTTCATATTTGTCTGGAAGTTACTTCCAGAAATTTAAATGCTATTTACGAAATAATTATTTATTTATAACTATCTTAAAACTTGAAGAACTAGAAAACCTTTTAGTTTCCAAGTTCATATGGAAGAATTGAGTTATGTTCGAATTCATATGAATGACGTAATCTTCCATTTTAAATAAAAAACATTATTTTCTTCTTTGTGTTTCCACTTACCAACCTTAGATAAAAGCATTGTTTAATAGTAATATCGTAAAATATAACAGAATAAAAGATGAAGCATCTCGAAAGTAAGGAGTATGTTTATCCATCCCCACCAAAACTACATATAGGAATATAAACATTAATTATTTCTGTTGAATAATACGCAGGAAAAGAACACAACTGTATATTTGTAAAGCAAGTCACTCACAATCAATAGATTCAACGTGTATTTTTCTTACAAAATCATATTTTCCATAAAACCTCTATTTAATGCTTCAATTGAAAATATAAATATTCGTAAATTACCAGGAAGAGTTGTGTTAGAATATTTCACCTTTTAGCCTGACTGAGTTGACCCTAACTAAGATTTGGGTGTTGATCAGGGGGGGGGGGTTCTCATCTCTCTGTGTTGCTCTGCTAGTCTCTCGATATGTTATTATTCCGGGCAACCCACTACTGCATATTATCCTAGACTCGAACTCCCTTTGTTCTGTAAATTTTCTCTTCTCTTGACCAACTATAATGGGCGAGGAAGGTACCCAGACTCGTCCAACAGTCCAGTTTAACAACCAATCCAATCACCACAACTCTGTCAAACTCTTAAGTGCGCTTTGGAGTATATGGGGCCCTGGCAATCAGAAAAGAAAACTGCTTTTCCCGCATGAAGCTACCAGAACTGAAATATTTTTAAAAATGATACTCTATTCAACTGCCTCAGATCGAACTAGTGCTAATGACTTCAGTTTATTACGGATATTTTTTTTTAAATAGCCCTTCTATTCCAATCGACAAATCCTAATTTTTCTAATTTATTATCTATCAAAATATCGTCTAGCGCCTCTTCAGGTTTTTGCCGGCGCATCGATAGTATATACCTGGGATGGAATTCATTTTTAGATTTGTCATATAATTTCTGGAGTTTACTGATGGCTCTCTCGTTGTCTGGACAGTCAGAAATTAACTTATACATTGAAGGGTCTGTAAAGTTTAGAATCACCGTTCGTCGGTCGAGGCGTATTGTTCGATACTTTGCAGGAAATTCTCAAAAGTAGCACGCCAGCATTACTTGAACTGGGGAGAGTTTACAATATCTGAGATTGCAGAATTTTGTCCAACATTTAAGAGAGGATATACTGAATACATTGTAATGAAATAAAAACCCGAAACAGAGAAACCTTATGGTTAGTTAGTATAAAGAGGACTTATCTATAAACATGAGCCGTTCATTGTACAACAAAAGCCGGGTGGAAGGTTGACCACAGGATATATATTATTATCTAATTCTTACATTACAGTATACAAGCAAAACATTTGGACATGTATTTCTGTCATTTCTTTTTTAATACTATCACATTAATTTTGTATAAATACAGGAAAACAAATTTCTTCACTGGTTACGTTGTTGGTGAGGCTTAGAATATGCTGACTGTATCTCCAGTGGAGAAGTAAGACACAACACCAAAAATTGGTGTCTGTGATAGGATACTAAACTGAATATAGGGCTGAGGCTCCAGTTCTAAAGTTCTTAGGGATTACTTCATTTCCATTTTTCATTTCTGTTATGGTTCATCTGTTATGGGCCAAATACATATGTTTGCGAATTGTTTGTATTGGATAGGAATACTTGATATCACATATCTATGCAATAAAACACAACTATACAAATAATACTAATGGTAATATAAGCGTACAATGTATGCAATTCCCTAAACTCTAGAATAAAATAACCCCAGACAGGCTAATAGGGCGTTAAAATCAATCAACCAATCAACCAATCAACTACTTAAATAACGTATTACCTAGAAATCTCTCGTCAGTGGAAAATTGTTTTGTTTTTGTTTTTTAATTTTTTTTTTTTTTTTTGATATTCAGAAAATATTTATATATAATATGCTGGGTACTGATTCATTAAGAATGGTTTCGTTTTTGCCTATTTTTTGGTGTTTCAGCTACAATAATCATTTAATAATAAATAAATTTGTATTTTTCATGTCTAATTCATATCTGTTAGGGAGAGTTATCTCCCCCTAACGATTCAATCGGATATACTCACTGACAAGCAGGGAGACAAAAAAGCAGACAAGTTCTTGGCTCCATGTGATGAACACACACATGATACACAGTTGAATTCTATCCAAACTCATCCCACTGTATTCCCGGTCAGTGAAAATAAATAAAACAAATATTGTTATATGTTAAACATATTTCACTGTTTTTGTTATCATTTGTTATTCCTACATATTGGAATATAACAATATCAATGATAACTTATCCTACCATTTAATCATTAAATCTAAATCTGTGATATTTTTCATAGTTTATTCTCTGCAAATTTTTTTTATAAGTAAACAGGTGCGAATTATTATGGAAACTTGTACTCATTTGATTCCTAGCGAAAGGAACGAAATTTTAGGATTACACAAAAAAGAAATTTAATGAAAATTCAAATAAAATTAAAACAATGGCTTAATGTTTTTCCAACTCTTGTTGGGTGATTATTTAAAGCTAAATTCAGCCTTTTTTATGAAGCAATTATATGGGTTCAAGTAACTATTCCTATACAATAAGAATCTTTTTTGCATAACGTTATAGTTTCGAATGTCCTTATTTAATACAACTAATTTTCAAACAGATTTATCTTATTTATAGGTAAAACTCTAACAGGTACTACCAATCGGGAGCAGAATTGAATTGAGAATGATTGCAACAAGTGTAGATGAGACTCTCGCTAAAATTCAGAACTCACAATCGGATGCAGTTTAGTGTGGTAAATAGGACAACCCATTTGCGAGAATGTCTTACCCATTGTATGGGGATTAAATCAGTGTCGGAATATGTTTGGGATATTGAAAATATATTCTGGCCTGAGACTTAAGAGCTATGAGACGCTGATTTACGAGGGTTTTATATACTCTTGCTGGTTACTCTATAGACAGTGTTTCTATAACATATAGATTGTTACGGGTGGGCAACACTAGCATGACTATCAGACATTACTAGTTTTGACATTTATATGACAGTCTATATCATAATGATCCGGTTTATGCTTATGGATTTTTTACAGTAACTCAACAAAAAAGTATAACTCCTAGCGCTATTTCTGTTAGCGCGAAAACCTACAGAATAAAGTAATCTCCAGACCAATCTGAAAATTAATAATAACTGGGAAGTTTTTACATCTCGATAATATTAATCACATTTGTTTATACTTATTTTTGCGTTTGTTCATATTTGTCTGGGAAGTTACTTCCAGATATATTAAATGCTATTTACGAAATAATTATTTATTTATTAACTATCTTAAAACTTGAAGAACTAGAAAACCTTTTAGTTTCCAAGGTTGTCATATGGAAGAATTGAGTTATGTTCGAATTCATATGAATGACGTAATCTTCCATTTTAAATAAAAAACATTATTTTTCTTCTTTTGTGTTTCCACTTACCAACCTTAGATAAAAGCATTGTTTAATAGTAATATCGTAAAGTAATATAACAGAATAAAGATGAAGCATCTCGAAAGTAAGGAGTATGTTTATCCATCCCCACCAAAAACTGGCATATAGGAATATAAACATTAATTATTTCTGTTGAATAATACGCAGGAAAAGAACACAACTGTATATTTGTTAAAGCAAGTCACTCACAATCAATAGATTCAACGTGGTATTTTTCTTACAAAATCATATTTTCCATAAAACCTCTATTTAATGCTTCAATTGAAAATATAAATATTCGTAAATTACCAGGAAGAGTTGTGTTAGAATCGTGAATTTATGAGAAAAAACGACCCCGCAGAAAATGATACAGCTAGACTTTAAAGAATTTTTTAAAACAATAGTGTTATGACACACGAATTTCTTCCTGTGCTTAAAGAGCGAATATTCATTGTAACCAAATGAAATTCATAACATGGCTAAGCTACAGGACGTGATGATTCTGCAACCATAAATAATACAATGTTGGAAAATGTCTAAAATCTACAAGTAATCAACTTCATTACGAGAGCTACGGAAAACTGGTAAATAGGAATATTAAGCATAGCAGAAGTTAGAATACAAAGTAGCATCTTTCAGGTAAACTCATTATTCCCAATACTATTCGTTACGGCGATGATATTGCTAAATTATATCCTAAGAAAATGCAAATTTACAAAACTGCTAATGAATATAAATCATCTCACATGCATAAATGATATCAAAATATTTTCAATAGATAAATAGAAACTGAAAAACCTAATTCAAATGGTTATGATATTCATTCAAAATATAGAAATGGAATTTGGTATCGGAAAATGCGCAATGATTTTAATGTATAAATGAGAAAAAGAAATAATGGAAACAATCGAACTATCTAATCAGCATCATTTCGGCGAAAAATAAAGCTGCAAATCTCTAAAAATGTTAGAAGCAGATACTGTAAATAAAAAAAATTAAAAAAATAAGTCTAAAATAACTTTGAAGAATAAAGAAAACTAGTTGAAACAAAATTCTGCAACAGAAACTTAATCAAAGGAATGCTTGAGCAACTTCCATTGTAAGTTCCTCTGAGGCTTTTTATACTGGAGCCCAACAAACCATGACCAAAGAATAAATATAATGTCAATGCACAAGGCTTACAATCAATATATGTTCATAAAAATCAAGGAGGAGGATCTCATCAGAATAGAGGATTGAGTAGATGTGGCAATTCAGGTATTGAAGAATACAAAACACATTGTAAAGAGAGACTAATGACAACAAGCAAAAATTACAACATATATAACACAAGGACAAGCATGGAAACACTCAAGTTAGGTAAAACACTTGATTGATTTCGCTCAAACCCCAGATCCTCAGCTTGTATCGGTGTGGAAACTCACAGTGTATAATAGTACTGGTTACTACTGGTGTGAAAAATCCATGAACAGATAATAGTATTATTTTGTAGAATAATTAAAAGTCCTGGAAAGTTTCCACTGGTCTGAGTGACTTGAAGTTACTCAGACCAGTTACTACTGACATGAAAACCTCACAAAGGGTATAATAATAATAATAATAATAATAATAATAATAATAATAATAATAATAATAATAATAATAATAATAATAATAATAATAATCCTTGGAACAATCCCGAAAAAAAAGAAAAGAAACAATGAGAACGGGAGATATAAGAAATATTTTATATCGTCCAGATCACAGTATAGTTAAAATCATCTAGAATCCTGAGTGTATTGACGTGTCTTTCTTTCACTCAGATATCAGTGAAAAGTACCGATGTGAAAAACTTGCAATGACTAGAATTCGTCATGAAGTATATTGTGCTTTACAGCGGAGCATAAAGAGAACATAAAGAAGGTAAAAGATTGAAGAATATCGAAATCTTACCAAAGACCTGAACACGTAGAGATAGGAAAGTGACTGCTGCTGATATGGTCGTGATTACGTATGAGTGACGTTGATTTTACCGGACAGTAAAAGAGAAGTTGAACCTTATACACCGTTTTGCTTTTGCCATTGTGAGTCAGAAAAGTCTTCCTTATATACAATTTTCCCCTAGAAATCGACTCCCAGCAGAATGTAATGCATAAACCTTCTGATTATTTCAATAATATCCCATCGGTTCTTTCTACTTCCGGCTGATATTTTGGTGGAATAATAAACAATTTTACTTTTTAATTGCTGTGTGAAAAGTTGTGAGAATTTTGTTATTTGTTATTGGTTTATTAGTATTATTTATTGTTTCTATATCTGCAATTGATTGAAACATATACGATTTGATTCCTTTAAACGTGATGGTGAGAGCAATTGTAATTGATGCTCTTGTAATGGTCTCCAAAGGCCTGGAAAATACTGAGTCACAGGATATCAGAAGAAAGATCGAGAACATTTATGTCATAGCAGTGTTAAAAACCACTAGAATATTTAGAAGAGTCCTGAGGAAACATGCTATCAATCATTTTCATATGAAAAACCACCTGTTAAAACTGGTGTGAAAAACACGTAAAGACATAAATAATAATAATAATAATAATAATAATAATAATAATAATAATAATAATAATAATAATAATAATAATAATAATAAACAGATTGGTCCGACAACTGTGTAAATGCTTACAAGAATCAAACATGTCTGAATGGATGACAAAATGAAAAACTAGCCTAATCCAGAAAAATTCCAAAAAGGAACCATTCCCAGATGTATAGCCCAATAACATGAAAAACTATGATAAAAGAAGAAATACATTACTCGCTTCATTGCTACTGACTATTACTGGAAGAACAGAAAGGGTACCGCAAAAAAATAAGTGAAATAAATGACTTATTCTATGTAAATCACCTTATCCTTAAATAGATGGATTGAATACATAAAGACCTATGACATGGTCCCACAAACTTGGATAATTGATATTTTTAAATGTAAAAGATATCCGACAAAATCGTAAATTTCATCACGAAAGCCATGGAAAATGGGAAAGTTGAATTAACAGCAAGAGGACCGTAGCAAAGTTAAAAATCCAAAGTGGCATCTTTCAGGGAAATTCCCATGCACCGCTGCTATATGTTATAACAATGATGCCAGTCAACTATATATTTGGGGGCTACAAATTTACAAAATCATAAGTAAAATTAGGTTCTCCTATGTAATTGATGGATCTAAAAACTTTTGCCAAAAATTAAGGGGGGGGGGGCTTGTAGAAACCATATATATAAAAATATATAACCAGGATAAAGGAATGGAATTTTGGCATTGTTTTAGAAAATATAAGGACACTTAAGAAAATGAAAATTACAAGTACTTGGGGATTCTGGAAACAGACCCCATTAAACAGAGATGACAGAAAAAGGCAAAAAGGAGTATCTCAGTATAACAAGAAAACTATAAATCAAGCTCTGCAGCAGAAATATCGTCAAGGGAATACAAACCTGGGCTGTCCCCCTTATAAGATACTCTGAACCATTCTTAAAATGAACAAGACAGGAACTCCGACTGATAAACAAAAGGACATGGAATCTTCAGACAATTCACAAGTCATTACACCCGGGAGATGTCAGAGAAAGACTATATGTGTAAAGAAAAGAATTTAGAAGAGGTATTGCTAACATTGAAGATTGTGTAGTTGAAACAATTCGAGTATTCGAATTGTATCAACTCGAAGAATATACTAAAAAGTACAAGAAAAATAATTACAACAACCAGTAACAGCAATTACAACATATGGACAAGATGAAATAAACAAAGAATAGAAAAATAGGGTAATAACTATATGGATACTTCAAGCGAGAAACAGAAGATATCGCACACAAGAAAACCAGAACATGACACAGAAGAGATAAACTGAATCTCTTATAATTGCAACACATGACAATGCCACAAGAACAAACTATATGAAAGCGAAAATACATAAGATGCAACAGAATAGTAAGTGTATAATGTGTGGAGACCGAGATAAAACGGTTAATCATATAATAAACGAATGCAACAAACTAGCATAAATAAAGTACAAGACTTGGCACGACTGTTTAGGAAAGGTTATTCTCTGGGATTTGTGCAGGAAATTATTTTTTCACCATGTTACTAAATGGTATATGGACAAATAAGAATCTTACCTAGATAATGAGAGGCATAAAATTATCTGGGACTTTGAGATACAGATGGATCACCTCATCCTAGCTAGGAGACCAGACCTAGTGTTTATTAACAAGAAGAATACTTGTAAATCTCATGGATTTTGATGTTCCGGTGTATCACAAAGGATAAAAAAATAAAAATAGACAACTAATTGGATCTAGCCAGAGAACCGAACAAAACTGTAGAACATGAGTAAAGGTCATACCAATTGTAATTGGTCTCCTTGCAACAGTTCTTAAGGGTTATGAAAAGTTTCTGAATAAATTGAAAATCAGAGGAACAATCAAGACCATCCAAACAACAACATTGCTAAGAACGGCTAGAATACTCAGAAGAGTCATGGACACATGAGGTGACTCAGACTCCTGGTGCTGGTGTGAAAAACTTATTTTCCACCAGAGTTAATACGTATTTTATCTAATTATAACCCTTTAATAAACGAAACAATATCATTAATATGGCTTCAAATAATCCTAAATTAATTTTTTGAACTTCTATTTGCAAGATTTCCTTAATTTCCAAAACTATTCTTAAGTCTTTACGTAAAAAATGTAATACAGTTTTTGAGTGATCACAAAAATATATACTGCTATTGCTTTAAACCATTTTATGTTATTTTATTTTGTGCATTTTGTGAACCAGCAAATTAGACAATTGTTAAAAACAAGAGAAAAGTATCATTTTCAAAAGACTTCGGTGACTCCAAGCAAAATATATTTGTTTCTGATGCAAATAGAAGCGACATCAAATACAATCATTTCAGAAGCGAGATACTTTATGAACACGTGCATACATAGATCAAGAAACAACTGTAAATAGATATAATAGTTTTAGTCTATGTGAATTCGTGTAGGCAATAATGCCTTTCAGGTTAGAAAAAAAAGTAATTTGAACTGTCCCTTCGCTGATTAACAAGACACGCATAAGATTGATCGAACTAGTTTATTTCTTCTTTATTCTTCTTATTGAAGTAATTGTTAAGTTTACTGGAGGGGGGACAGATTTTGATGGAAGTTTCTAAATGAGAAAATCATCGTCCTAAAAGTCCTAACTACTTTATCATACTTCATGATTTTTCATGGGGAGGGGATGATGAAAGGACAGTGTAATATGACAAACAACAGAGAAAGTACATAAAGGAGGCAAAGAAAAGGGAACATTTATGACGCTACAAACAAGAAATAATAGGAAAGTAAATTTAAATGAGGCAAAGAGATTACTAAAAGACGAATATCAAGATTCGGCTGAAAGAAAGAAAGAAAAAACAAAGAAAGAAAGAAAAAGAAAGAAAGAAAGAAAGATCCCTGGCGTTCCCTTATACACACATACTAACATATACTATTTTTTATATGCTTCAAAGTGAAAACAGCAAGATTAAACACAAATTGCTGTTGTAGCAGAGGAAGATATTTTTGAACCAACTCAAAGAAAAAAAAAGCCAGAAGAGAAAAACACCCAACAAAAATATTTTGGGGCATTTTTGAAAATAAAAGTTTTCTGTGTCTTTGCATTGTAAATTTTATTTTATTCATTTTCTTTACGTTTTGATCTTTCTAGAAATGTAAAAATTAAGAATTAGAAAATGTATTTTTTCAAATGACCATATTTTGAACCCTCCTACACTTTTAAGTTTTGGAAAACATTTGATTGTTTTATTGTTTAGTCGTGTTACATTAGTTTCATTTTTACATATAATTTATTTTTGGACATTGATTTTTTTTTAGAAAAATGCAGATGTTTGTTATTTATATGGAATGAAACTTTGATTTTTGTTTTTACCTTCAGTTGTAATAATAGTATATTTTATCACAATTTTCTCATAAAACATTAGGAAAAGAGAAAAAAATTCTCAAGAGTGAAAACGGAAAAAAATGAATTTCCAAAAGTGGAAACGGAATCAAGGTAAATTTTATTTCGGTGCCCTACATGATTGAAATTGACAAGCAGTGCTTACAAATCTGAGCTGAGCTTTAACCCTTGCAATTGTCTGCTTATTCTGCTCTCTAGCCTGGCTCGGTGCCATGTGTTAACTGGCGCGTTACTTTCAGTGTTGTGTACTCGCATCAAGCAAAAGTTCAAACTTTTGACTTCAGACTACGTAACAAAACTATGCATTTATTTATAATGCTTATAACAGTTTTATTCTGTATAAACTGCATACATGTTCCTTTACCTCAGTATTTATGACATATCTATGTCATATAGAGTTTATAAAAACAAGTTATTTATTAACTGATCCTAATGCAACCCTGTCAACCCGACCACCCTTTTTTGAGTCACCACCCAAACCGGCACTTTTGGCTCACCACATTAGGAACCGTATATATGTAACTGTAACAGTTGTTATAAACATTGTCATTTATTATATGTGTAAATCAGAAGGAAGAAAGAAAATGAAGAAACGAAGGAAGAATTGCGTTAGCTTAAAATACGTAGTAAACAATAATAGCTAATAGGGGAAGGGAAAACGAACATGAATTATATACCATTCCCAACATTTTCAATTATGTTGAGCATTTATGCCTTAGAAAATCAGCGTTTGGGCGCCTAGCGGTCACTTGACTTAGAACACCATCCACTAGAACTTAGAACACTATCCATTTAACCAACCCGTTCGCCATGGAGAAAATGTGACACACGGCCGCAAGTGTGAGGCATTTAGCAAGGATCGAACACGCTAATCAATAGTAATGAATCTGTGAAACTAGTTTGCTAACTATTACATTAGGATGGAACGCTCAAAAATACTGTCCAGTAATGTACATAGAAAATATGTTCGTATCTATGCAAACAAGCACGCTAAAACTGTGTATATTTCCCTTTACGAGCGCACACATAGGAACTCATATATATATAAATATATGTAGTATATTAGGAAAAATGAAAAAACACAGGTTTAAATGGTTAAGTGGCGAGTTTATTGGCCGACGCTGCAGTGTTTCGATCTATTAATTAGATCATCTTCAGGGCATTTGTTGGTATATGGAAGGTGATAATAAATTATTTATCACAGAATAACGAGAAAAGCGAGTGGTAGTCATTGTTATTCAGTTTTTAAAATTTTTTAAGTTTCAAAACTTCAAAAATTTAAAAAACTGAATAACACACACTAATATACTACATACCGTCGGATTCACTTCCTTTCTTCACATATAAATATATGTGGTATTATTTGGATTATTCGGACTATTGTCCTCACCTTTATTCTTATCTACACAACGATTCGGTCGGTGTGCCTTCCGGCCTTCTTCAGGTATTTCTTGCCGAAGTCGGGAGCCTTCACGGAACTTCGAACCGAGCCCTTTATTCAATCCACAGGGTTAGACTGTTCCCATTCCGTATAACAATGACCGGATACAAGTGTTAAGCTGTGTTAATTATTCTGTCGCCCTTAGACAGGATTGAACCTGCAGCCAGAGATGACTGTCACTTAGAACTGTATTAACTCAACACCAATATCCGTTGCGCCAGGTGTCCCATTGGAAAATTTAGAGTGAATTTTTAGAACTTGTAAATCTAATGTCCTATTTTATCTAGAATATTTACCTTTATACTTATGTATTGATTTTCTCCTTGACACATATTGTGTTTTTTTTTCAGTTGATCTAATCTATCCTTTTTAATTATAGGTTCCCATATTGTATTCATCTCTATACTTGGTCTATTTAAGAGGTTACTATAGCCTAACATATTAGCTGATTCTGTGAGGCGTCTTTTCTTCCAATGTTCTTCCCTATCTATTATCTTGACTTCCCCCCATATAGCAGATGGTTTCCCTTTTCATGGTCAGTCATACCCGACTTTTCCATTTCCCCTCGTACCACTACTTTACGTGTTCCTTGCTTTCAGCGGATGGTTATGTTTCGCATTTGTATACTTTGCCATGGATACATGGGATATGGCTGAACAATCTCCCAACAGAATACTACATGGCCAAGAATTAAAAACATATTTGATACAACTAAATAATTAAAAGCAAAAGACAGTGAATTAGTGAATTTTTAAACATTCACTAATCTCATCTAGATTTTGGAACACACAACACATGGAATCTCAAAATGCAAAAATAAGAGATGCGGTGTACCAAGTAAGAATACAACTAAGTCAAGTAATAATAGTCAGTTAGGTTTACTTGATAACACTTACAGCACAGCGAGTCAATTATTACAGAGTCAATTATTAAAATATTTAAAGGAAATATTTGAAAGATTATAGGATCTAATTGACCATTTGAAAACTAAATCAACACTAATTTTTATTCTGGCTCTTTTGAGTTGACACTGTGAAATTTTTTACAATTTTCTCTCATATGGACATCATAGAATAAAAGATGAGTGTCGTAAATAGTAAAAAGGAGATTCCAATTTTCTTCATCGATTGACAAAGCCAAAAAGACAAATTCAATTGATTTCATCTTTTCCTTCACCAACGAAAAAGAAAATAGAATTATTTAATGCACACTTTACAGATAACATTCCAGAGATAACAATAAGGATTTCCTCGACCATAAAAAAGGGAAATAATTTATTTTCTTCAATCCGTGTATTTAGGTCGTGAGGCTATCAAGGTAAAATAAAAGCGACAGTTTTAATGGCTAATTTTATTTCATTTTATATTTATATGTTACTGTGAATATCAAGAATTGATTAACTTTTAAAAATGGCTCGGAGAATCAGAAAAATAAGTAATGGAAAAAGATCTTCCAAATTTCTTTTTATACAACTCTTTTGTAAAGAATGATTGAATGGGCCCGGTGCAATATCGAAGCCAATTTATGGCAGCAACAGTCGATTCTAAAAAAAATAGAATTTAAAAAAAGCATAGAAAATGTAAAGTACTTCCTTGAATGTTGTGTCACTTCTAAGCACGCCAAATCTATTTCAGGCAGGTAAGGAAATAATATTTAAAGAAAGAAAGAATGAATAATAAACAAAAGATAAAGCTGATCCATGTCGAATGGCGATCGCCAGGGAAAATATAAAACGGTGACAATAAAGATGAATGATTTCCTTATTCTATCTATTGTGCAGTGATATTCACAGGAAGATCGAATGAACGAATATCCCCAACTAAAAATGCATTTGATTCATCAGAAGATTTGGGCTCGTTTCAAATCTTGGTAACTTTTTTCTATTCTCATGAAAGAATTGACTTGATAAAAGAGAAGCGATTTCGTAGGACATGCAGACATCGATCAGTAAACAAAACTTTTTATGATTGTTATTCCATATGAGACAGGTGAGTCTCGATTAAAAATTTAAAACTAAATCAATTTTTTGAAAACTCGAATGGCTTGAACGAGTTAAAGTTAAAAAGATATATTTCAAAAAGAAAAGTCAAATTGAATGAGAGGATAAGTATACAATGATTTCCCGAACCTTCCAAATGAGAAAAATCTCTTTACCTTGAAATGTTGATACAGTTTCCCCAAAGCTTGGATATTGACATTTAGCATCAGCCAAAAGGTATGTCCGCTTTATAGTTTATACTAAATGCTCCCCTAAACAAACCTATACATTTGGCTATTTAAAGAAGGTTATTACACTTTAAAGGATTAATAATGCAAACAGGCATCAATCCAGGACAAAATCACTTACAAAATAATTTTAAAAATTACAGAAAATAGTGGCATCAAATATTTTCCACCGTTTTAGTAATATTTAATGTTGCTACATTTAAATGTTAAAAATCTCAATCTCTTACAAAAAATTAAAGATAATGGTCAATATGGAAATAAAATTAACATCTGTATATAATGGATATTTGCTGTCTGTCTGTAACTAAAACTACGTCACTGCTTACCCACCCTCAGAAATTGCGTAATTTTATCAATGAGTATTTAATTTATAGTCAAAATCTTTTATACATATAAGAACAACCGTGTATAACATATACGCAGAAATTAAGCATGCAACATTAAACGGTTAACATTTTTTACTACAACAAGTTTTGATAAATATACGCCGGTTATTATTGATTAATATATACTTTGTTTTATTTTAATATATATTTAAAGTTATTTAACGTATAGAGTATTAGAAGAAAATTATTTACAAACAAGAAATCGTCATATCATGTTCTTCTACATTATACTTGAAGATGCTTGTGTATTTAACTGTATCCGGTTTAGGTTTACGCATGTCCACTGATTCAAAATGTAAACAGATTCCAAAATCTGTTTAGATTTTTACGAAAGAGTTGGCAAATAAATCCTTTCACATAATTTTGGACGTCAATAAAATGGAGATAAAAAAATTAAGAAGTATATATGTTTTACTTTAAGATGTTCATTCAATTTTAAGATTTTGTAGAATTATGTAAAAATAGACGTCTATTTTAAAAAAAGATTGTTGTTTATCGTAAAACAAAACAAACATCACAGTGAGTTGAGGTAACTATCATGTTTTTTGTTTA
>CM042155.1:102344912-102394912 GCA_023376005.1 Doryteuthis pealeii
GGTACCCTTGCAGAGCCTGTCTCAGTCATTAATTGTGTAAAGCAGGGATGCGTTCTCGCACCACAACTATTTGGAATATTCTTTGCAGTCGTCTTTAAGATTGTTTAAATAATAATATTAATGGGATTTACGTTCGTTACAGATCAGCTGGTAACATACTCAATATGACATCTAAAGGCAGGTTCAAAATTATTTACATCCATTGTGCGGGAGCTACTATATGCAGCTGACTGTGACTTGGTAACACACACACAGGATGAGATGCAGAACCTTATGGATTGTTTCTCCGAAGCATGTACAGCATTTGGATTAACCATAAATGTAAAAAAGAATGTTTTCATGTATCAGCCTGCCCCGAACAAATGCTTTGTGGATCCTACTATCTTTGTATATGGTGAACGCTTCAATGTTGTCAATCACTTTGTCTATCTTGGGAGCACATTATCACAGAACAACTTTGGATAGAGAAATTTCCCTTAGGTTGCAGAAAGCAACGAGATCCTTTGGTTTGCTTGAGAAGAGGATTTGAAGCCAACGTGGCATTAAGATCTCTACCAAGCTGGGTGTATACAGAGTCTGTGTGCTCTCTGCCCTTTTATACGCCAGTAAGACCTGTTTTTTTTTTTTACAAAAGACATCTCAGGACACTCGAGATTGTATCAGAATTACCATCGCATGATTTTAGGGATAGAATGGTTGTCATTTACACTAGACACCATAATACTTGAAAGATGTATCCTTAGATGTCGTCTTCGCTGGTCTGGTCATCTAGTTCGCATGAATTTGCCGAATTCCAAAACAACTATTTTACGGGGAAATCTCAACTGGTAAACGTCGTCCATACAAACCCAAATTGAGATTTAAGGACTGTCTCAAGGACACTCTGAAGAACACTGCTATTGTTGTGAAAGACTGGGAGAAGTTAGCTTATAATAGACCTGGCTGGAGAGCCACCATCTACCGGTCTGTGAAAGAATTTAAGTTCAACCGAATTAAACACCAAAAATTGAAGCAGGCTATTATAAAGGGTAATTCTCAGCCCAGCAACATTCAAAGTAAAGAAGTTCCAACATGTAGTTTATGTGGAAGAGTATGTCTGGTGAGTCATCTGAGAAAACACAAGGATACACTGTGAAATGCTACTGGCACTCAACTATGAGAAGAAAAATAAACAAGAAATGGTCTTACTCGAGCACGAATTGAAAGTCAACAACACACACACACACACATTTATATATATATATATATATATATATATATATATATATATATATATATATATATATATGAGCAGCAGTTTTTCGTTTGAGCATGTTTCACTACAAGAATATACAAGGAAAAATGTATACTTTTTCAATTTTTCAAGTTTACGTTCGTTATAAAGATAAAAATTTGAATAACTTTCAGCTGTGTTCCAACCATTTTCGGAATAGCACAGTTCTTTTCATACAATTTAGACAGCTAATGTTCAATGTCTATTGCACGACGTTAACCAATGTCAATCTAGTTTATGAATAGATATGTAAAAAGCAGTTTTTACATATCTATTCATAAACTAGATTGACATTGGTCAATTAAGCGTTGGTTAACGTCGTGCAATAGATACTTTTCGATGGTGTTGGCTAGTGAGGCGCCAAATGACGCCACACAATAAACATGAGGAGTGCAATTCTAAATGTTAAATACATTTAGAATCCACTGTTTTTGTCCTAAGAAAAACCTCATTGAAGGTTGGACATTTTATTTCATAATTAAAGAGCCAAGTATTTCGATTCCTTTTTTCTTTTTCTTTTTTTTTTGCGAGTGTTTCGAATCCTTTTACAGTTGAAATAGGAAAACGATTTGAAAGAATTGTGGCGCTATATTCTAACACATATTCTTCGGACAGTATATTCAAAACAAGAGTTTTATACACACATATTTATATATATATATATATATATATATATATATATATATATATATATATATATATATATATATATATATATAGAGAGAGAGAGAGAGAGAGAGAGAGAGATACGAATAAGGTATACTTAGACTGCAATCGTTCTCTTAAGTATGTTTCTTTTTTTAATACAGAAAGGTTATGTTTGGCAATTTTTATCGATTTGTTCTAGTCATCTTAAAAGATTTTTTATGTTTGGTCCAATTTTATATCAAAACTGTCGGAAATTTATTCCCAAAGCGATTTCCATCATTATTGGTCATTTAAAAAAATAATAATAATGATTTTTTTTTCTTTGTATTTTAAATTCCGGTTCGACTTTTGTTTTTAACATCGTAGATGATTTCTGTATAAGTGTACAGACGTTTCGAATATTTACAATTTTTGTGGCGTTTTGTTACGTTTGAATGTTTTAATATAGATGTCCCTATGATATAGCAAAGGTTAAAAGGGAGTATACTCGTCTAGCAAATAAAGTACAGTGAACAGTAACAAATATATACAGTACACTGGGTCCCAGTTTGAATACTATATCATATAGTGTATATTCTTTTTTAGCACATGCCCTTTTTAATGAAACATGCTTTATCTATCTATTTATATATCTATATATCTATCTATCTCTATACTTATATCTATATATATCTATATATCTATATCTATCTATCTATCTATTTCTCTCTCTCTCTCTCTCTCTCTCTCTATATATATATATATATATATATATATATATATATATATATATATATATATATAAAGGGCATTTGTGTGAATCTATATGTCCGGGGTGGATTCGAAAATACAACAATTGACGACAAAGTAAATATTATACACTTTAAATATAACCAGGGCTTGGTTTTTGAGCAAAAATAATGAAGATTTGATTTATATTTTCGAATACATCTACAAATTAAACAGCATTATAAAATAAAGTTAAAATTTTACTCGGCCATTTTCGGCGTTTCTTGCTAAAAATGAAATGAATAACGGAAGTTCGAGCAATTTTTTCTTTTCATTTTTTTCATATTAAATCTACATTTTTACTGATTCAAAGTTGTAGTAAATATTTCATTGTATAGGATAAATAATCGTTTATTTAATCGACTTTTTTATTATACAATTTTTATGGACAGTTTAAGAATTAATCACTTAGTTACACTTTTGACATCGAAATAATTATTATTTATACAAATACAAATTTCTACGTGTGATTTTTAATTTTTTTTTTCTTTGCATTTAATATCTAAATTGAAAACATTAATTCTCCACGGAGGTTTTATGCCTGAGCAATACTTTTTTTATTTAAAAATGAACATTTACATAGTTATGTAGTATGTACTGTCGATTTTCCGTCATTCGTCAATGTAAACAAACCCTTTTTTTATTTTTCATTATCACGTTAATGTATTTATTTTAATATTAGAAATACAAATAAAATCACAATTTTTCATATTAAATCTACATTTTTACTGATTCAAAGTTGTAGTAAACATTTCATTGTACAGGATAAACAATTGTTTATTTAATCTACTCTTTTATTATACAATTTTTATCGACAGTTTAAGAATTAATCACTTAGTTACACTTCTGACATTACGGTGAGTTGATATTTAACTTTTAAGGAAATACTAAATTCTTTAAGATGGGTATTTGCCTCCCATCCCACTTATGAGGGCGTGACACAAGGACATTTTTATGTGGGCGCACACACAAGCCGAAGCGCATGGGTGGTAAGCATAAAAAATGCGTCGATCCCGTGGGCATTCCCCCTCATTCCTTCTCAATACGACACAAGTTTCAATCACAGACATTGTTTAAACAAAACTGCTACAATGATAAGACATCCCAACGAACAAATGTAAACAATACATACGCACTTTACATACACAACTACCTATAAACACATATAGTCTGCAACACCACTGAAAGAACGAAACTATACCAATTGAATATTCTGTACATAAAGTTGTTTCTGGTATCAATTTTGTCTTCTTTTGTTTTCTACGGAAACTACATTTTCGTAGTCTCATACATTTAAATTGTGGGATACAACACTCGGATATTCTTCACTCATTCTGTAGGGGGGGGGGAGCTAAATTCATTTAGTCAAAAACAGATTTTACGTCAATTTTGGGACTTCCTATATATATATATATATATATATATATATATATATCTGTGTGTATGCGTTCGTGCATGCGCGTGCGTGCGTGTGTGTGTGTGTGTGTGTGTGTGTCATGTCTGATGAGTTTTCTGTTCTTTCCAAGTTTTCAGGTCAGTTTTTAACGTCAAGGTCGAGTCGGTTGATAAGTCCACCGAAGGTTTCACCCTAGTACTTTCAGCAATTTGTAGTGCCATCCTCAGGTGCAAAAAAAGGTGTAGTTAAGTTGGAATTATATGAAAGATCTTGAGGAATATATATATATATATATATATATATTATTATATATATATAAGTGTGTGTGTGTGTGTGTGTGTGTGTGTGTGTGTGTGTGTGTGTGTGTGTGTGTAATAACCTCAAAGTAATGATAGGAAGAAACAACATACTATATAATAAAATGATCAATTAGATGCCGACGATTAAATACACTAAATTTTGCCAACCATGTATCATATCAAAATCAACCTGTGCGTCAAACAATTAAAATCAACCTAGCTTCAAACTAAAAGATATTTAAATCATTTAAAATTATGCAATTATTCATACACACAAAAGCACACAGGCACAACAAATATATATACATAGCATACTATAGGTAATAAAAAAAATCACAGCAGCACTTAAATTTGAAGATCACACACACACATACACACAAAAACGCGCGTGCGCACACATGCTCACACACCCATACACAAATAAACAAACTACAAACACTTGGCCCCCGCAAAAAATAAAATAAAATAAAAAGATATGCCTAATTGTAATTATACTAAGACATTGTTTGACAGACACACACACATAAACCCACACACCCACTTACACATACACACATATGCACACAAAGAGGGAGATTTCACCAAAAAACAAGTTACCACAAGAGGATTTTTTAAAATTCTATGAAAAAGGAATTAATGGTCCGATTTTCACGAAAGTTTCCATAACTAT
Organism: Doryteuthis pealeii; assembly: GCA_023376005.1. Taxonomy (NCBI): domain Eukaryota; kingdom Metazoa; phylum Mollusca; class Cephalopoda; order Myopsida; family Loliginidae; genus Doryteuthis; species Doryteuthis pealeii. The sequence continues at coordinate 102,349,967 of CM042155.1, forward strand.
TTACCTTTGGATGTAATTATGTCTGAAATAGTTTTTTCCTAAAATATATTAGCGGAAATATTTTTTCGATGTCAATCCCCCTACCTTATTTTATGAGATATTAAAAAAATGAACCGTCTAAAAATGTTTTTACTTTTTTTCTATAAAGATAAGCGTTTGAATAACTATATCAAAAAATGTGTATGATATTCAAAGCAGTAGTTCTTGTAGAAAAAATTATGAATTCTGAAATAAAAAGTGCAAATCGTAACTTGTTTTTGGCTACGTTAAATTTCAGTTGATTTAACTGTGCAAATATGAAAACATTGTTTTTCAATCATAATTTTCATTATTTCCGTAAGCTGAAAACATTTTTTAAATCATCAGGAGTTTGTTTAATGTTTCTTCTTTCTAATGGAAATTTTTTTTAAAGATAATATTAATTTTTATGCAAGTTTTATTCTGTTAAATATAGGGGCGGTGTAAATTTCACATGGAAAATTGGTGGTACCTAGGATATTGTTTTCATTTTTGTTACATTCCAATTTTCAATTCTAAAATGAAATGTGGTACCGATATTGACGTTTGTATATTGTCAGAATTTTACAGGCAATATGATTAATACATGGGAAATATATTATTTGTATATTATTTTAAACATATCCAACCACCAACATAATCCTGATAATTTCTATAGAACTCTGACAGTTATTTTGCTCCATATGATGCTTATTCAATGGCTGTACGTAAAAGTGCCAAATCTTAACTGATGTTGTAACTTCGCTTATGAGCAAAAACCAAACTCCATTTTTGGTACAAATAATGTTCAATATATGTAGAATAATAATTTAAAGGAAAAAGAAAATTATATGTAGTGCCACATTGGGATTTTTTTACTTATTGATCTTGCATTGAAAAAATCATTAATAACGTAAAAATGGGTGGCTTATATGAAATAAAATATAGTAGTTCATTTTATGCCTATTTTGATAACATTCTTGGATTCCCCAGGCACAAAAGCTTCTACAAATCAATTTTTAGGAGTTGGGGAGCTCTAGAACTCATTTTATAGACAAAAATAGATTACAAAATGTCACCAGTTTTCTCCCCCCCCCTCCTCAAATTTTCGAGTTTAAAATCGACAAAAATTTCAGGGTGGGTGACATGATCTTGATGATTTGACATGGAATTACCCATATATATATATATATATATATATATATATATATATATATATATATATATATATATAAAGTGACTTACAATGTCTCTCTCTCTCTCTCTCTCTCTTTCTCTCTCTCTCTCTCTCTCTCTCTCTCTCTCTCTCTCTATCTATCTATCTATCTATTTATCTATCTGCCTACCTATCCCTTTCTGTACATGTGTGTGTGTGTGTGTGTGTGTGTGTGTATTTTGTGAATTACCTGAAATACTGGTGTAATTTTGAGTACCTACCGTACCTGATGTGCACGTAATCATAACAATTCAGGCTTGTGCATTAAAGAAAAGCGTCATTACCATAGTTTCACCATGGTAGCTAGCATGGGCATAATGTCTGCGGGAATATGCATCAGTTAGCGTGTTTTCCGACAATGAATATGTACACTTTAATACTGATCACCCAAATTGACATAACAAATACGCGATCAGGTGCGATGCGTTCCTTTCAATGATTCGTTAGTTGACGAACATAAGGCTCTTGTTACTGAATTATTCAGAAAGGCAGAAACGAACAGTGTCATGGGGAGGTTTGCCGAGCTGTCATTAGCGGAAGAACGATCCAAGTGCCTCCTAGAGGCTTCATGGTTAAACTGTTAAACTGGCAATAGCGTGTTTACGTTATTTTGCTGTGGATATTACCTTCTCGAAAGATGATTTTAAGAAACGATTCAACTTCTGCAACATGATTTTTGTTGGGATGTGTGACCAATAGGCATTCTGTAGAAGGTTTGACGTTATTATTTTACTGAAGCTCTTAAAGAGGAATTGAACTGTACGATAGAAAAAAGTCTGGATAGTTTATGTGGCAGTGAGTGAAGGCTAACGTTTATCAAGAGTTAATTGAATTGTCTTCTGGACAGTAAGAGAGACGACTTCCATGGAAAACGTCTGAAATATCTTCAAATAACCTTCATGCTATGTGACATTGACTACTTTCAGTAGGTAAAAGGTGTTGTCAGAAATATGACAACGACTATTCTTCCACGCCATTTCCGTTTCTAAGAAAGAAAAATGACAAAGCCGTAAAATTTGAGTTTTACGTATCTAAAACATAAAAGCATTTACTGCATTTAATGGCTCCTATTTTTCCAGAAAATTGTATCGCCGATAATCGCTTAGAATGATATACCAATTTCAGTAATTTGGTTGGTTAATGTCTACCCAGACGCCGTAGAACACTAGTATATATATATATATATATATATATATATATATATATATATATATATATATATATATATATATCGAGCTTTGTAATGCTGTAATGCAACATGGGTGGCTTATATGAAATAAAATATAGTAGTTCATTTAAATGATTGGACTTTGATTTTAATCTGTATAAATTGGTACATCACAACAAAACCATAAGATAGTTTTATTTTTAGAATAAGCGGTTGTGTTTATTATAATGTTTGGCTATTGGATCAGAGGGAATCCAATCCCGAGACTTTCCTAGAAAATAGATATCAGGAAATATATAATGTGTTCTGTTTGAATATAACAAAAAACTCCTTCATATTTAAACTGAGCACATCCTCCAAACAAGAAGACTAAATCTGACTATCGTGAAAAAAAGGATCTGCCAGTTTGAAGACGTGCCTCTGCCATCAGAACACAGGATAAATATGATGGAGTATATGAAATTGAAAAATTACCAAGACTTTGCCCAGAATCTAAGAAGCGTTTGGAATCTTTTGATTCTGCACACCCCTGGATTTGTTCCACTTTGTTAGTTAGTAGGTTACCATGCACCCTACGCATATTTACCTCTACATCCTTATGGGTGTTCCTGGACGCTCATTTCTTAGAGGCAGATTTTATATATGTCATGATTCTAGTTACATTAATGCGTTACAAATTCAACTACCAGGATTTGGGGGGTAGAATTTATCTCAAGGTGCTTTTGGAACATGCTTTAACTTTACTGCTTTGTTTGTGCGTCTGGTTTACAGGTTTGTTTTTAGGATGCTGCCTGCAGTATAAATAGTCCATAGAAGGAGTACTGTAGTTAACGGTCTCTAGGGATCAATTTGTTTAAATATCCGGCGATGGTTCGAACGTTGTACCTAGATTCTCTACTTAGTAACGCCTGGTCATTTGAAACCGAGTCACTTGAAATAGTAATGTATTATAATCATTAGTTGCTAACTGAGGGCCAATGCATACTTTCTTTTATTCGTTGGATAAGATTCAGACCCTGGAGTGGGTATCTTACTTTTTGTAACTCAATGCCTACGGCAAGGATGACAGGTTCCCAGATTCCTAGCTGACATGAATATCAATATGTTCGTGTGAACGTTTTATTGTGTCGCCACTTGAGCAGATTTCCGACGGCGAATCTTTTAGTCGGGTGGCGGGAAACGTGATCAAATTGGCATTTCTCCTGCCTTTTCTGGGCGCGGCTCACTAATGTGCGAAGCCATTGATTGTTCCAGCATCTTGGAGACATTGCAATTTTGAGAATCAGGTTTTCTGCTATAATGCGATCGAAGGCAGCTAGCGAACGATTCTTTAAGGAAAGCGATTTAACCCCCGGCTACAGGTGAACGAAAGTAATAATCTACATCGAATCAGAAGGATGCTAACAGATTCCAAATTGGACAACGGGTGCGTGCGAGCACATTCAGAGAGAGAGAGGGGGAGATAGAGAGAGAGATACAGTGAGAGATACAGTGAGAGAGAGAGAGAGAGAGACAGCGAAAGTGAGAGAGAGAGACAACGATATATATATATATATATATATATATATATATATAATATATATATAGAGAGAGAGAGAGAGAGAGAGAGAGAGAGAGAGAGACAAACAGGTAATTTTGTAGGGATGGAAATGAAAGGTCTTTGATGTTTTGCTTGTATTTAAGTGTGTGTTTGTTTATGGGCAAGTGTGTGTGTACATACACACACACACACACACACACGTATATAATATATATATATATATATATATATATATATATATATATATATATATGAGGGGAGAGAGAGAAAGTTGCTTTTATAACGAGTACAAATATCTCCTAGTTATTCTTCATGTATTCTAGGATATCTATTTTTTAATATATCTAAATAAATTCGATCTAATAAAATAGACACGTTAGATTCATTTTGTGGATGATAATATACACATTGTTAAAATGGATTATATATATATATATATATATATATATATATATATATATATATATATATATATATATATATATATATATATATATGTTGAAAGAGAAATAAAGGAAAGAAAGTATTTAATGGATAAAACAGGATTATTTTTATTAATTTAACTTATACGTGTTTCGGTGAGGAGTTTATCCATGTGTACATTATTCCATCTATTATTATTTTTAAATAACAAAATAAAATGAAATAATAATAATAGAAAAAATGTAGAAATGTTCCGCACACAAACAAATATTGACCTTCCTCGGAGTAAATCCTTATTTTTTTTTAAATAAAATTCGTTGGAATGTGCAGAATTTTTGAAATATTCGAAAAAAGTGCTTTTTAAAAAATCACGTGAAGAAGATGTTCAAAGGCGGTCGAGAAGACGGTTATAATGACGTCATGTCGCATGCGACGGATTTTGAAACGGAGAGAAGAGGGCTGGAACAAAGTCAGGTGGAATTTTAATTTTCAAAGCATGAGGGATTTTTTTAAAATATTTTTCCTTTTTTTATTTTTTTAAGAGAAAAAAAAAGAAATTATACGTATGTGTGATTTGATAGTGGTTCATTATTATTATGGTGGGGTAAAGCCGATGATAACGACGATGGCAAGATAAATAAAGGAAATAGACCAATATAATTTATATAGACTGGAGAAGGTTTTATTTAGTGAAAAGGAAATAGAAAGAGTTTAAGTATATGGAAAGTATTTTTTTTTTTTAATAGTTTGGAAAATCATTTGGAAATTTTATTGGGTTTAAATTTTGAAATTTAGTGTTGTATATTGAAGTTTTTTAATATAATTCTAGCAAGGAATTGTGATATTTTATAAAAACCAGGTCTCTGGTAAAGTATTAAGAATAGAAATGGCAGAAGATTGTACGATACGACGTGCATTTCGATTGTGAATAAAAGCGATCATTGAAGATTTCTGCAAAATAAAATTGGGATTTGTTAATAAATTGTGTGTTACCAACGAATTTGATGTATTTCCAAATTGTAGGTCTTTTACATTTACTAAAACACTCTACAAATAAACAAGAATCCAATGCCGGTGTTTATAAAATATGTTGTCAACAATGCGATAAGGTCTACATCGGCGAAACTGCCAGAAATTAAAAAAACGATTGTATGAACACTCTAATGTACGTTGCACGACGCAGTGTGGTAGAGGAACCGTAACAGCTACACAGTCGAGAAACAACGTGTCTGTGGACGGAGTGCCGAGACACGTATTAGATGTGAGACCAGTGGATGGCCTGTCTTCTGAAGATTAAGTGGATGATGGGCAGCAAGACAACAGTGCACAAGGAAGTTTGCAACTACGCGCATAGAGGAGTTGACAAGCCTACAATCTATGATCCTAAAGATCAGGGGGGCGTGTGATATAAAGAAAAGCGTGCACTCACCCTTTGTCGAGGATCGAAGCCCGGGAGTTTAGAGAAGTGCTGCTTTAAATCATGTGCTTCTCATTGTCTGCGAGAAGATGGGAGAAAATGCGCGAATCCCGGGACGATAAAAGCAGAGATTTGAGCTACCGTGGGGGAGTCTTAGGATGACGTTCTTACGAGAGGATAGAAGAGGGTGAAGAGGACCGAGTTGCAGTTTTGGAAAGTTAAAAGCGGTGTAAGATTTGAATGCGTCCCGCGGTGAAGAATAGAAAGGGAAGATTCTACAGAGAACGAGCGGACTGAATCCCCGAGTTCAGTTGATTCACACACACACACACACACACACACACACACACACATGCGTGTTTATCATTGCTTAGATATAATTGGAAGACTAGCTCCTGAGAGACTCAACTCCGAATAGAATGTGATCTTAGTTCCAACTTTAGACGTAAAATACAAAGTTGCATCCTCGCTGTCTTCGTGATGAACGTATCTAGAATTTCCCTTAAACCCTGTCATTCATGGTTACGCGTCACCATCACCAATTTCATTCTCCCAAGCTTTCTTCTCACAATCAAAGTGCTATGTAGATCCCTCCTGCACACCTGGAGTTACGTATTTGACTCCAAACACCCTGTTATTTACCGTTAATCTACCCCGTTACAGATAGTTTGGATTGGCATTTTTACTCGGATTAGCAGATAATATCCCTTATATTGGACATCCAGTTTCTTTTTGTCTGTAACCGAAACTACGTCACTACTTACGCCACAGTAACTTTATCTAAGCGTATTTAATCTTTAGTCAATATCTTTATTACATAAAATAATTAAAAGCTGTATTATTCATATATGCTCTGAAAGTAGTACGACAGAAAGAATGGTCCAAGGTGTTTTAAAACAAGTTTTAATAAATAAGTGCCCGATATTATAGATTTATATATAGTTTGTTTTCTTTTAGTATATATCTAAAGTTATCTAACCTATAGAGTTTTACGAAAACATTATTTACAAAGAAGAAATCGTCATATAATCTTGTCCTAGCTTAAATTTTAAGACCTGTATTCTTATTCGTAAGATTCAACCGGATATGATTTCGTTTGAATTTATTTTGATGGAAAAAATAACGGTTTAATTTTTTTTCGATATTAGATTATTAAAATAGCTTTTTAATTTTAATTTAAATGAATTTAATTTTGTTCTTTAAAATTCAAATATAGTTTTTTTCAATTATTGTAATGCTTTCTTTGATAAATAAATGCTTACTTTAATAAATATTAATGTGTATATATATATATATATATATATATATATATATATATATATATATATATATATATATATTCATCCATATAAACCTTCAACTTTGTTTTATGGGTAATGCTGGTATTATGCCATAACTATTTTTCAAACCTTCCATAGGCCACATATGCCTTCTGGATGCGTAGATAAATCTCAGCATTCAAAGAGCCATCACAAGTCAGTGTAAAAGTGTAAAAGTACACTAACTTGTTTACTGATATAAGAATATACATGCATACATACATACCTAAAGGCCTTTAAGAGAGCTCTATCCGTTTTAATGAGTCTTGCAATTTTAGCGTAATCAGCACCAACCAGCAAATTTCCACCCAGAGAGATCTACCCACCTCTACAGAGGTAAGGGACATATATAGTCATCAACAGAGTACTGTTTGGCGGTATCACGCCTCATCAGTGCGGCTAGACTTGTAGGCCTCAGGCCGGGATCGACACTCGATCGATTTTTCGTCAGTCAGAATCTCTATTAACTGGGTCATCAGCACAACCCACTTTAAGGAAAGTAATATTTGATATAAATATAAACACAAAAAGGCTGGTAAGAGTGTTCTATCTGTTTTACGGGCAGACTTGCAATTCTAGTGTAATCATATATATATATATATATATATATATGATTACACTAGAATTGCAAGTCTGCCCGTAAAACAGATAGAACACTCTTATATATATATATATATATATATATATATATATATATATATATATATATATATATATATAAAGTTTAATAGAATAGATTTTTTAAAATAGTGCTATTTCTTTTATGTTATTTATTTTGTATGGAACGGATTTTGAGCTAATGTTAGCTTGACAAAAATCCTAAGTCAGCTAATTATAGAGCAAGTCCTATTCAGAACTGTTCTACTAGTTTCACTATCTCTTCCTTGTTCGCCAAAAACAATAATGATGTTTTTTCTTTCCTTTTTGGGTTGAGTCTGATATTTTCATCTTTCCATTCTTTTACTTATTTCAATTTTATTTTAGCACTTTTCGTTTTTCTTACTTTTTTATTATTTTTTCTTCGTTTTTCTCCCTTTTCTTTTCCTCTTTGTCTTTTCTTTCTTAATCGTTTTTTTCTATCTTATTTTTCCGTTGTCCAATTTCTGCTTTTCTATTTTTATTTTTTTAAACATTTTTCATTTTCTTTTCTTTTTTGATTTTTCTTCCTTCTATTATTTGTTTTATTTCATTGTCTCCATCTAAATGACCATAATCGTGTGCATATGGTTGAATAAACGCCCTCAAGTAACTCATCTAACATTTCAATCCGTTCATATCTGCCAGCCTCTCTGTCGTTTATAAACCAATTATAATCATAATGATTCTATCTACTTAGTTGCCTACATGACAATCTTTTCTTTCTGCCTTTTTTACCTTTGCCTTCGATACGGATTTGATATTACTGCAGAAATTTAATGAACTCTTGAAAAAAACTATAAAAAGATATCCAACACCAAATCGACAAAGCCTACGAAGAATAACCATTTATAAACAATGACCTGATATATATATATATATATATATATATATATATATATATATATATATAGAGAGAGAGAGAGAGAGAGAGAGAGAGAGGGAGGGAGAGACAGAGACAGACAGAGACAGACAGACAGACAGACAGACAGAGACAGAAACAGAGTCAGATGGAAAGATATTTTAATTCGATGAGAAAGTAATTTATATATATTATATATTATTAGTTATTATACATTGAGCTATCTTAAGGATTTATAAAAATCTTTGTATGAATATAAGTTTGCTCATACATGAGCATACAGTGTGGATGTACAGTGAGATTTTGAAGATTCCAAAGAGAATCATCCCTTACTTATCAGTCAATTGGCTATATATATATATATATATATATATATATATATATATATATATATATATAATACTGGAGTACTTAGACAAAATAATTACACATTCAGTTTAGATGTGGTCTCCCTTTACACCACAGTACCTGCACACCCGGCGGTTGATCTCATATCAGAACATGTCATCTCTCAAAACCTATACTGTCACAATTTAACTGCAGCAGATATACACCAGCTACTATCCATTATAGTAGACAATACCTACTTCACGTATAACGGACATACATACAAACAAATGTCAGAATTACCCATGAGATCCAGTATCTCAGGCATACTGGCTATTTCATACATGGATAAACTAGAACGATGAGCACTAACCATCTGCCCATCATGCATTTTCTTCAACAGGTATATTGATGATATACTTATGTTGACATCATCCAATGAAGAAGCCAATGACATAGCCGATAAATTCCATAGTATAGATAACCACATTCAATTCCAAATAGAACATCCAGATAACACTGGTTCCCTAGCACTCCTAGATTTTAGAATAAAAATATCACCTACAGGCAAAATTTACACTAGCTTCTATAAAAAAAATACACCACTAAGGATCTCTTTGTACACTTCAAGTCAGCACTTCCACTCAGTTCCAAGACAAGTTACATTAGAAATAAAATTAATAGAATACACAATAGATGTAGTGAAAAGACAGACAAAACCACACACACAGCACACTTTATGAACTCCCTCAAAAACAATGGCTACCCAACTTCATACATACGCCATTTAAATAATAGAAAAACACGTACACTACACAGACACTCTAACACCTGTTTCCTGAAACTACCACATTTCAGCGAAACAATCACAAAAGAAATACGCAAGGCTATTCCTAAAGAGGGACTAGATATCCAACTAGCCCACCCTGGGCCCTCACTACGCCAACATCTAACGAAAAATAGAGACAATAATACGCAACATTGGTTATCTCAGAATTAGAGAAAGTTTATTAATAGCTAAATTAGGTTCTAGTATAAACAATAGATTAGAATTAAACACTGAATATATAATTAATTAAAATACACGTTCCTTATAGTATATAGTATACATAGTATGTATATTTTACATAAATCAAATAAATAAAAATAAATAATACATAAATACATAAATATATAAATAGATGAAAATAATAAAATTAAAATTGAATGAACAACGGCTATTACGACTATCACGACCTTCCGCGTGGCGTTTTTAAAAAAAAGTACATCACAAGACGCGTGTTCATAACATAAAAAAAATAATAATAAAATAACGACACAAAAAATGCGTCTATTTCTGAAAATCGTCTCTGAAGATAAAGTTTACTTTGAAATCGATAAGACAAAAAAAATCTTTTATTTTCTATATGCATTGTAATTACCTTCAAATCATTAATATATATATATATATATATATATATATATATATATATATTGCAATTACTTTTTCTTTGAATTATAATATATTTCTATGTAAATATCTAACCTAATTTATATTTTTCAGTGTAAAATTTTCTCGGATTAATACAAACCAATCAAAAGGATAACTAATTCTATTTTTCATTTTAAATTCCAAGTATTCTTGTTAAGATTTAAGATATCATTCTTTAGAAATCTTCCAAAGTAAGTCAGAGAAATTGTTAGGGTGACATTTCTCAAATAAGTCTAATCTAAAACTAATGCTGGAAACGGAAGGATCTTATTTGGCAATTTTGTTTTTTATACCCATAAACGCCTTGTTTTATCAACTTTTCCAAGATCAAATAGTTAAAAATTGTATTCTCTATTTTATACCTTATTTAATTAAAAAAGGAAAAGAAAAAAATCTTTTATTCTTCGATTATCAACATTTATTTGATAAGAAAAATGAAAAACATTAAATTCTAACTGAATGCATAACTGTAAACATAGGTTTTCTGTTTTAGTTTAGGAATTATTTGACTTTCAGTAATTCAATAATAAAAACAAAATTGCATTAGCTTAGATATTTGCAGATGTTGTAGATAGGCACTATACAACCGTTTCGTGTTTGTCTGAGTAAAATAAAGTGAACAGGCCATATTGACAACAATACGATTGTGTCTTAAAAGGTGTCCTATAAGTGTGTCCTGCTGACGTATGAAGCTAAACTAAATAAATAATAATAGATACAGCACCAGACTAAGTTTGGTAAATAACTACATCAATCTAAATGTTAGAATCTACCATAGATTGACGGTTAACGTATTATACCTCACTATAATGACATTGTATCAGACTAAACAAAACGTAGAAATACAATTCCATTAGAAATCTCAGATTGCCAATATTCCTTTTGGTTTTATCTCAAGTTTTTCTTCTAGTTTCTTCATCAAAATATTCACTATATTTTGTCCGGTTGGTTTGGGTTGGTTTATTTAATGGCATATTAACTCTTTATGGGTTATTTAATTCCGTAATTTAATTCCGCTGTAAATGCTTGATTGTGATCAGCTATATTTACAATATTCTTTGCATTATTAAAAAAATGCATTTAATTGTGTATAATCCTTTATTTGCACAGTTATATGATATCAAGTATTCCTATGTAGTACATATAATTTGTACACCGCTTTATGGTTATAAGTGTCCCTATATAATATTTATAATTCATGCCAAATTACTAACAACTTGAATTTAATCAGAATAATGATTATTTGCTTGCACGCAGATGGTTTCAGATATTCCAATCCAATAGAAATCATTTTCATATCTATTTGACTTATAGATAGTATCCTAATAAATTGTACCACTTCAGATAAGAGTGAAGCTGGGAAATGATAGCAATGTAGGAGTAATCTATAGAAAGGTTCCAGAAATGAAACATCACCACTGGGTGCAATTTATTTTCATACAAAATACATACATTTTGGTGGGTGGTTGGGGGTTATTTCAGCAGTTGACATATTCTAAGCCACGCCTTCAGGGTGACACTACGATTAGAATTAACTAATATATAAAATCTAAAGTCACATGACTTTTGTCTGATAAAGATAGAAAATGTGAAAATGGAAAATTTGATAACTTTAAATCTTACTCGGGATATGTGGGAAAAGTTCCAATAAGTAACTTCCGACGAAATGTTGAATTAGGTAATTTGCCTAATTATCAGGCAATTGACGACATCTTAATATTTTGGCATTGCGGGATTTTAATTCCTGAGAATGTCCTGAAGATAATAGTTTCAAGTCAGCAGTGATGAATTTACTGGAAAACTTTCGAAAGGCACAAAAGACACCTCGTGATGTCAGCAAGCAATCACGCCGGATATTAGCACTACTAACTTAGCAGCAATGCCATGATGTCGATCCAAGCCGGACATTGCCCAAAGGCTACCCTGAAGTCTCCTCTATTATGACATCCACCCGTAGGCAGGTGCTACTACTGCTCCTACACCTGTTCTATTCTTGTATACAATTATGAGGAAATTAAGACTATTTGATGCAGTTCTGACGTTCATGGTTGAGGCATAATGGACACTTACGTCGGTGATATATTAGCGGTGACATGATTTTGAAGCTCTATACATTCTATAACAAAACGGAAGATATAAAAAATGTAAAAAGAGAGAACACTTACTGAAAGCAGAGTGAATAGTATTTAAGCAATTCAGTGAGTTGCCTAACAACTGTCCTTTTGACCAAATACGAAACATTGGATGCTATCGTCTATAATTTGAAGAAGAATCATTTTCATTCTAAGAGGTTAGGAAATTATTGATTGCTTTGGTTTATTTAAAGGCATATCAACTCCTTATGGATTATTTGATACTGAGGTCTGATTCATTTGTAAATATTTGATTATAATCATAACTATATTTTCAACTTGCCATTACAATCAGTTTTTTTTAATTTCACGTTAAATAGAATTGTCTATAATAATCATTTGTTTGCATACAATTACATGGTATCAACTACTTCTATCTACTACAAATATATATAATATAAGATATATAATTTCAAGTGTTCCTATCTAATACTAAAAATGTATCCACAATTATATTGTTTCAAGTATCTATTCCTATTTAATAATTAATCATTTGCTTGCATACAATTATATAGATCCAAGCATTCGTATCTAATACAAATAATTTTAAACATATCTATTTAACCGATAGATGGGACCGTAAAACATATTACAGCTCCGGGTCAGTGTGGACCTCGAAGTGATGGCAATAAAGGATTACTATACAGTCTCCAGCACTCCAAAACTGGAGTCTCACCACTGGATGCAATTTAGGGTATGCCTTTTGCTGAAGGTCTTATCCTTTCGCAGGGGATGCAGTCAGCGTATTTTAATCTCCGTCTATTAGGCGATAGGGCTGTTGGAGTTATCTTTTAACTTTTGGGCACGTGATTACTGTGAAATACAATGTTTAATTTTACTAATAATTATTTTCATTCAAATTCCTTGAACTACTGATTTATTAGTTTTATTCTATGATTAACATGAAACCTCTAATGTTAAAATACGTTATTATTTCAACTGTTATTACAATTGTTCAGGCTTTTTATTTAATTCTTCTTTTTGTTTCTGTTGCTATTACAACATTATAGTCGACTAGTTTACCGGCCTTCATTCAAATAGTGAAGGAATATTTTATTTCTCATTTTATTTCTTATTTTCTTCTTTCTATTTTTTTATTTATTTATTTATTTATTTATTTGTAATAGTGTCTTTTAGACACTATTACAAAAAAGTTTGGTTTTATCGTTGAAAACTGTCAAATAAGTGAACAATAGAAAGAAAACATGTAAAGAATGAGATCAAACGTCCCATAAAATGATATTGGCTCAGAATGAAGGTTAATAGTTTATTTCATGTCATAATAATGAATTCATCCTGATTTATTAAAAAGAATTCCCGTTTTACTTTACGTTTTGTTTTGTTCGTACAAACAAATTCCTTCTTAACCATTCTACTAATCTGTAGGCAACTTCACATTTCTTAACATCAGACAATATTCACGACAATAAACCTAACACCAACTTTTCAAAATGCAAGACTCTAGGATGACTTCTATTCAAAACCAAAATGTCAGACACTTATTTTTCATATTAACAGACATATGATGTTTTTGTAATTGAAAAGTAAATATTTTGTCTGAATTCTTAAGATGAGGAATTATAATTATATAGTAATTTTATTGGATACATATTCTTATCTTAGTTCTTATAGTTACAACGTTTTGGCTATTACATCTTCCGGCTTTACTTGGCTGTCTATCATATTTTGTAACCTTCTAGGAATTTCGAATCCCAAATATCAACAGCATAATCAGAAAACCTGAATTGAATGAAAGGTTCCCTTCACAATTCCAAAATGATTCAGACCTTGTCACCAGGCAGGTTAAGGATCGTAAATTGGTCATGTAACGGTCGCTTTTGAACATACATCTATTTGTAACGATTGCGTTTGAAACGTATGGTGTTCTAGGCCCTCCATACTCAGTTGGGTTAGTTTTAAGTGTTTGCTGTAGGAATGAGACGTGTGAGATTGGAAGGCTGCTCAAATTAATGCCAAAAAGGTTATTTTGGATTTCAGACTTTAAAGTAGTGGTTCTATGGAGATAATTGGTTTTGTTCTGTTATATTTTGTTGAAAAGGTTGCTTTTTTTTAAATAAAATTTAAAATGTTTTCAGGGTTTGTATTCTTGAAGATGTTTTTCAGGTTTCTAGCTTGATAGTAATTTGCGCGGATATGTTTAAGTCTGTTACAATTTAGAAGGATATGCTTGGTTGTAAGTTGTACTTTGCATGTTGGGCACACTGGGGCACCCTCCCCTTTTAACAGGTACGAATGCGTAATGTGGGTGTGCCCAATACGCAATCTGGCGAGTATTACTTCTTCTCTTCTAATACTTCTGTGGCCCGTCGGCCACTCTCCAATAACTTCTTGTATTTCATGGAGCTTGTTTTGAGTCAGATTGTCCCATGATTTCTGCCATTTGTCTAATATAAATTTGTTTATGGTTGGTTTCAGATCTGTATATGGGATTTTAGATTTGCTCATATGTGTCTGAAGTGCCTTTCTTGCGGCTTTGTCTGCCTTTTCATTTCCTTGGATACCAATGTGACTTGGTATCCAGAAGAATATAATGTTATTATTTTCAGAGAGGGTGTTTAGTTTGTTTAGGAGCTTCGTGATCAGAGGAGATGATGTGTTTTTGTTATGTAATGCTAATAGGATTGATTTAGAGTCCGTGCATATAATAAATTTGGAAGCTTTGTGATTTGCTATGATATTCATAGCTAGATCAATGGCTGTGGTTTCTGCACTGTAGATTGAGGCTTCATTTGGTAGGCGTTTTAAGGATTCTTGTTTTTGAGAAATAGCGGCACAACCAACTTTTTTTCTTTGTTTGGATCCATCTGTATAGATGTGATAATGATCTGGGTACTTATTTTGTATTTTAATAAATTTCTCTTGGTAAGTGATAGGGTGTGTTTTTGTTTTAGGTAATTTAGTCAGTTCTAAGTTTATAGTTGGTTGCTTTATGGTCCATGGTGCCGTGTTGGAGAGTATGGTATGGTGTACTATATTGGTGTTGATTTTGATTTCATTGAGGAGATCACTTATTCTTAAGTTAAAGGGTCTGATTTTTTTTTTAGTTATTTTGGTACAAGTCTTTGTATTTTGTTTTGGTGGTGCAGTCATAAGCAGGATTTTGGGGACAGGAGATGAGTTTGATGTAGTATTGTAGTGCTAATTTTTGTCTTCTTAAATAGAGAGGGGGTTCATTTGCTTCAGTGTACAGACTTTCCTTTGGAGAAGTAGTAAAGGCTCCTAATGTGAGGCGGAGTCCTTGATGGTGTATGGTTTCCAGTCGCTGTAGGTAGGATTTTCTGGCTGCTCCATATATGAAGCAGCCATAATCAAGTTTTGATCTTATTAAGGTTCTATATATTTTGATGAGGGTCTTTCTATCAGCACCCCAGTCTGTGTGGGCTATGGCTCTCAATAGTTGGATGGCTTGATTGCATTTTATTCTTAACTTTTTTATATGTGGGATGAAGGATAATTTGGGATCAAAGATAAGACCAAGGAATTTATGTTCATCTGTTATTGGTATTTCAGTGTTATTCAATGTTAGGTTAGGGTGACCTGGAAATATTAGAGACAGACGCCATCAAACAAATAGAAATGAAAGGAGAAGTAAGAAAGGAATACTTCAGAAGAACAAGAAAGCTCTTAGAAACCAAGCAGAAACCTTATCAAGGTAATAAACACATGGGCTGTCCCTCTGGTAAGATACTCAGGACCATTCCTAAAATGGACAAGAGAGGAGCTCCGACAGATGGACCAAAAGACAAGGAAACTGATGACCATGCACAAGACATTCCACCCGAGAGATGACATTGACAGACTCTATTTGTCAAGGAAAGAGGGGGAATGGTTCTGGCCAACATTGAAGACTGTGTAGATACGGCAATCCGAGCACTTGACGAATGCACTTACAACAGTAAGGAAAGACTAATTGCAACAGCCAAGAAAAGCAATTGCAACACAGTGAAAACAGAAATACATCAAAATATAAAAAACAGAAATGGTAAGAAAAACAACTACATGGGTACTTTAAGCGCCAAACTCAGGAGATATGACATCAGAAGACATGGACATGGCTAAGAAAAGGAAATCTCAAAAGAGAAACCGAATCCCTTATAATCGCAGCGCAAGACAATGCCATTAGAACAAACTATATAAAGTCAAAAATAGATAAGACGTAGCGGAATAGCAAGTGCAGAATGTGTGGAAATAAAGACGAAACAGTCAATCATATAATAAGCGAATGCAGCAAACTAGTATAAGGAGAATAGAAGACTAGGCACGACTCTGTGGGAAAGGTGGTCCACTGGAAACTGTGCAAGAAATTCAATTTTCACCATACAACCAAATGGTATATGCACAAACCTAAACCTGTTCTAGAGAACGAGACGCACAAAATTCTCTGATACTTCGAGGTACAGACGGATCACCTAATCCCGGCCAGGAGACCGGACCTAGTATTGATCGACAAGAAAACGAGAACCTGTCATCTCGTGGATTTTGCCGTCCCAGCCAACCATCGAGAGAAAATGAAAGAAAGCGAAAAGATAGACAAATACTTAGACCTTGCCAGAGAACTAAGGAAGATGTGGAACATGGTGAATGTCGTACCAATTGTAATTAGTGCCCTTGGAACAATCCCAAAAGCTCTGGAAAAGAATTTGAGTAAACTGGAAATCAGAGGAAGAATCGAGACCATCCAAAATACAGCATTGTTGGGATTGGCTAGAATACTCAGAAGAGTCTTGGAGACTTGAGGAGACTTGCCTCCAGTGAACCACCTGCTACTACGGTAGGTGTGAAAAACTATAATAATAATAATAATAATAATAATAATAATAATAATAATATTTAAAGATAAAAAATCAAAAAAATTAATAAATATAAATAAATAAATAAGATTAATTAACAAATAGATAGATAGATAGATAATAAAATAAGAATAAAAAAATAAAAATAAAAAAATAAAAATAAAAATAAGTATATATGCGGCAACGACCCCCACCCAATCTATATAATAAAATAACCTGAACAGTATTTATTAGCTGTTAATTTGAAAACCAGTCAGTTTAAATGTTTAACTAACTATCTATATTTCAACGGCAGCAACTGAGGAAGGTAATACTTTATTTTTAAATTCATTTGATAAATATTAATATTTTAACTAATATAATAATTCGTATTCGTTTACCTTGTAAGATATATCATAATATCTTAACTTTTCAGTCATACATTAGAGCTCTGCTAAACTTTCTAGCTTTTATTATTTGTATGTATAATTTTAATAACTCTTGGTGCACCCACCATACAGCATTTTACCATCATAATTTACAATCCTGCTTACCAACATTATCAGGTCGTAACTGTCGTAATTGTGCACGTTTCACATAAAACGCACCATACAATGAGTGATCTTGTTTGAAATAATCTCGTGTGATCTTAGTGAAATGCTTGCCTCAACCTTGATTGCCTTACACAAAATAGGTTTCTCACATATGGCTGGGTCCTCTGCCTTGGAGTGTTTCGCCATCTGCGATATCGGTTATGTGTGTGTACAGTCTGTGCGCTGAGGGAATTGATGGTCGATATGGTGGAAGATGGGGCGTTCTGTGTTCGAGGGGGGCTGGCCGGGAAGAGCATATTTTGTATGCGTATACTTTACGCAATTTTTTTGTCCTGTGTCAGGTGCTCAGGCTTCAAACAACCCCTGGGTCTGGCATAACCACACTATACCACTTCATGAAAAATGTCCGAAATAAAGTATATTACCTGTGGAACGCAGACTTCAAGTCTGTGGGTCATGATCGGCAGGTATTCCCTTGATGGCCAACATGGGGGACCCGTAGGCATCCTGCGAATGTTGGCTCAACTTTTCATTTCAGTTACTCAACACAAGATGAAACATCCCCGGAAAGAAGAATAATTAATCATTTTAATAAACATGGGGAAGCTGATCAACTTTATATGCATGTAGGCTGCTGTTGCTCCTTTTGTTCTTTCAGAGATACAATGAAAAATGCTAGCTCAGACAAGAGACAACCCAGTGACGAGCCATCCAAGAGTAGACCCAGTGACGAGCCATCCGAGAGACGACCCAGCGACGGGCCAGCCGAGAGACAACCCAGTGACGGGCCAGCCGAGAGACAAAGAAAAGTGTGGACCAGAGAAAATAACGTACTCCACTGTTATTTTAAGAGCAACCCAGCACCGAGAAGTTATAGTAAAAGAATGCTTTAGATTTGGAATGACAACAATAATTTCAACACAACCAGCCAAAGATTGGCAGACCAAGCAAGAATGATCTTGAATAGAAAAAAATTCTCTGATCTCGAGATAATAGAGATATGGGGAAAGGAAAATCAAGGAATACAAGTCCATCAGGAAACTATTAAACAAACTAAACAACACGTCGGCAAAACCTTGTACAACCTAGCTTCACAGCACGGGAATTAACACAAGAACAGAGAAAGGGTGTAGAGCTTATACAACAAATCATGACTGATAAGAAGAGTACATTACCATCCCTAAGAAATATAGAATGGAATAAAAGTTAAGAAAGAAACTGAAAAGATAAACAAGGTATTAGTGAACAACATCACTGACCTAAACAACCTTATTTATGCAGGAGAAAAACTAGTCTGCGATAGAATTGGTGCACCCCTACGAAACACAAACAAGAACAGAGAAACAAACAGAAACACAAAAGCTGGGTGGGAGTTCAAATTGAAAGAACAAATAAAAAAAACTACGAAAAGAAACAAATACTTTAAACAAAAGTACAAATACACATTCAGCTAAAAAGTTAAAAAGACAACATCAAATTAAAATAGAAGTAAATCAAAATATATCAGCTATAGAAGGAAGACTCAAAAGATATCGAGATAAAACTAAACAGTACAAACATGACATTATGCCTCCATTCATCTTCCCACATGGCCCAAGACTCAACACAGAGCCCTACATCAAGTGTCAGGAGGATGTAGTGCTGCCCAGAATCGAAGGTGTGGCTGCTGGAATACCCTATGTTTGGCAACATGAATCTACACCATGCTACACAAGCAGGAAAATCTAGTGTTGGCTGTGGGAAAATTTTCTGTGACTTTATCATCTCTAACATCTGGCTGCCAAACTCCCCACATTACAAATCCCTTGATTTTTGTACGTCAAGTGCGGTAGAGGGAAAGAACAACAAAACTCCAAAGATGAACTGACGGCTAATATAACTGCAACATAACTGCAGCATTTATCAATTTATATAATATGACCATCGGAAAGATTTGCAGGAGATTCCGTAGTTGTCCTGAGACCGTGGTTGAAGCCAGTGACGACTTCTATGAATACAGTTAGTCTATAAGATTTCAAATTTTTGTGTAATTTAGACAAAGATTTACCCATCGCACCAAGTATATATGTTTACATTGTTCCTTATATATAATGTGCATTTATTTTATATATGATAATATATAATACATGTACGCAATCACATACATACGTACAAAACATTTACACACACGTGTATGTGTGTGTGTGTGTGTGTGTGTGTGTGTGTGTGTGTGTGTGTGTGTGTGTGTGTCACATCATTGCATAGGTTCTTATAATACGTAAATATCAAATATCTAAAACTATCTTCTGTAAGTACTGCCTGGGAAATTTTGTGATAGGGAATCAACAGTGTATTTGGTATATTAGTGTTTATTTCATTCGACAGAGGTTGAGTTTTTTTTAATTTTTTATTTCTTTTTTCGAATGACTGAATCTCTATTACAATGTCACAAATATATATGACAAAAAATCTTATGGTTTCCTTCTTATACCGTTCTTCTCTCTTGGTTTTTTTACCAAGATTCTACACTCGCTTAGTAGAATTTAATTTAAGAGTTTAACAATACTGTTGACCTCAAATAACTGTACTGCGATGAAGAAACGGTGGGACTTGATAAGAATCAATTAATTCATTTAGTCACTTTGAAATGAATTAAAAAAGAAACTAGTTTGTTTGCTTTTGTTTGCTTTTGTTCTATTTTAACAATATATATATATATATATATATATATATATATATATATATATATATATATATATATATATATATATAATTGATAATTGAATCATATTACTGTATGTAATATGATATTGTAATATGATTCAATTATCAATTATATATAATTCCTCTATCAGAATTTATATATATATATATATATATATATATATATATAATATATATATATTTATACTAAAGCTGAGATAATCACCTTTCATTTCCTAAAGGCTTTTTTCCTGTTAAGTTTAATGACTAAAATTAAATACTAAGATATTCCTTATTTGTGGGATTACTTTATATTTGAAAAAATAATTAATTTTCATCGTTTTAATCAGCAGTAATTTGCAATTAACTCACAAGCAACCCATCTCTGTCTTATCTTCTAATCTATCAATTTCCATTCCTCTCTCTATTAAACTCTTATATCTATTGAGAGGAATAAGCGAGAATAATCCACTCCCTGTGCCCACCACCAAAAATCAGCAGTCAGTAAAAAAAAATGTTTACTACCTCTCTTTAGCCAATAGCAACCCCCGACTCCTCTGCTTCTCTTTCACTTGTCATTGTAAAAATTGTCAATTTGTTTTTTTTATTGTTCTCTTCAATTTTTTCCTTACAGAGTTTTTGGATTTTTTCTCCGCTCATATTTACTTTGTTTTTAATCTAATTCGCTTTGCAAAACTAACTTTTGATCACAATTATCTAAAAAGAAAAAATATTTTTATCATGAATGCAAGTAATGTTATAAATAACACAGATTTAACGCAAAAGTTTATCTATTTTCATTTATATTTTGTGAAGGATAAAAATACAAAATATTCTTGTAAATGAAAAAATATAGATACCGTTAATGACTTTGTGATAAAAAATATGAATTTTTACAAATATTAAAGGACATGATGAAGGTAAATTTGACTATCATGAATTGTTTCCTAAGTGGAAAATGGCATTTTCCACTATCAATTGTGAAAAGATAAAATTGTTAAACTAATCATAACAATATATCATTTTAAGAAATTAGCTTTTAGATAGATTGATTTAAAGTTTGTATCACAGTATTGCACAGCAACTACTTTTTTAATCAATTAGGAATACCCATTTTTCGTCTGCTTTTCATTTTAAAAACAAATTAGAATTAATTAAATCGATTATTTAAGATAAAATTTGTGTCTAAGTCGAAAAGTAGTAACATAATGAGCATCAGTAAAAAAAAAAAGGAAAATATTACACATGTAGTTTATTTTTAATACATTTAAAACTATTTTTCAGTCAATTTTGATCAAATATTTTAATATGGTCTCCGTGAGTTGGTGTGTAATCCGTGTTTACAAAATAAATTTAACACTCTCGATTGATAAAAATTACCAAAAAAATCAGGGAACTATCCGATTTTAATGAAATTTTCAGTATTGATTTATCAATGAATGGATTTTATAATGTATCAGTTATTTTATTTCAAAACTTTCTGATTTAATTAGGTATTTCTGCTATGATAAATTAATATATATAAAATTCATTAAAAATATGAGTATCATGATGTTAAGTTTAAAAATGTCATATTCTTAGATTCTAAAAACATATTTTTAATAACTACCTTACTTTAGTATCAATCTTTAATAAAAAAAAAATTCTAAAACTCTATTGAAAATTTAGCGCCACCCCCCCCCCTTAAACAGAACAAATATTGATTTATAATTTTTTATAAGATAATAGCCAATTAAATAATTATCAAAATGAGTAAAAAAATCACCCAAATTATTTTTTTAGTTTTTATTTTTCATTTTATTTTCCGATTTATGATACTTATTTTCTACCAGAGTAGTATCGTTAAATTTATTTTCTTCTATTCACACCTTTGGTCTTTTATTTATGCAAAAATTAGTATCAATCATATATAACGCCACCAATATTTGCACCTCAAAAATAAAGGAGTGTGACTTGAAAAAATCAGAAAGTTTTTGAATAAATATTTCAAATATACGCTCCTACATTTGGGGCGCTGGTGGTTGTCGTCAGTGATGTCATTCGCAGGTTCATTGGGAAGTTTCGGGTCTTCCAACATCAGACTTCCCTCACCCTGCTGACCCTATCAGAGATCAAAACTCCGATACAACCACAACAAAAAAAAAAACCGCTAAAAGACGTTTGACTTTTGAGAAATTTATGGACGGTAGAACTAACCCATTCAAATACAACGCACCGCGCATCTGATTGGTTGTTAGTAACAGCCAATCAGACGTGGTTGCCCATATTTAAATGGCATACGTAGTCAGAAGCACTTTTTTTCGTACGGATTACGATGCTTAGATGATTAGGTAAGTTAACCCTTCTTTAATAATGCTAAGAGAGGAATGATTTTACTGATTTGTTTTACATTTTTTCAAATTTATTTTTGATTACTATTATTATTAATTTTCCCTCTCTTCGTTTTCTTTGCCTGCTTCCCCCTACTTTTAGTCTCCTCGAATCTATATCGTTCTGTGGCGTAACTGACAATGATCTTAGATGTTGTTAAATACGTTTATCCACCGATCCATTGCTGTTGTTTCGAGAATTCACAAATGTCACTGTCAAACTCGTGCCAAGCCTTACTGTCCACGGCTGCTGGCCATTTGATTTTTTTCCCAATGTACTGATTGTGTCAGGTGGATTTTAGCCTCAGCTTGGAGGTTATGGGCGCTGTGGTGGGTTTCCCGGCCCTGCATCTCCTGCGTCTCACCAGGAGAAATTCCTTGCGCTGCGTCTGGTTATAACTGATGCATTATAAAAAAAATCATTCATGAATCAATCAACACTGAACATTTCATTAAAATTTGGTAGATTTTTTTTTAAGCGGAGGTGGGGGTATATTTGTTTTGTAAAATACAGATTTTTGACAAAATCCCAGATTGCTCGTCAACAACCATTTTAATCTCATAACATTCAAATTGACGAAATGATATTATCCTGTGATTTTTTTCAACAATCTATGTTGAGCTCAATTGGTGACCCAACGGTCACGTCTTTTCGAGTATATATATATATATATATCAATAATTTTATCAAAAATATTCCATTCTTTTGCAGCCTTATTTCAATAGTGGTCATTTAAGGAACACTAGCAATATATTACCAATCTTACGGTATAGAAAATCTTTGGATGCCATAGTAAAATCGTTTATAGCATATTTTGTACAAAAAATGTTATTTGACGATAAAATGTCATCAGTTATGAGTTATATAATTTGCAATGGGTAAATTGTCGTCTAAATTACCCAAAAATGAAAATAATACTGAGATCTCACTTTATCAGATATAAATACCAAAATACATGAAAATATCTTGAAATACTGTAGATGAAATATATTCAAAGAAATCGTCACTGGCTTCGACCACGATCACGACCTGCAGACTCTATGATTCTCTTGCGGTCTTTCCGGCAATCTCCTGTATCAACTGACAAATGCTACCGTTATCCTTGCACACCGTTAATCTTTGGGTTAAACGGATTTTTTTTTCAGTTTTTTCTTGTTTTTGTTTTTGTTCTTTTCTTCTTTCTCGTCTCTCGTTCAATCATTGAATCGTTGGCAATCCACCAAGAAATTCCGGAGTTATTTTCTTATCACAACAAACAGTGCACCTTCCCAGCTGCTGTACCTTCGTAATTATCATTGGTCTTATCCATCTCTTTTTGAACCCTCTGCAGGTCCTCAAATTGTCACAGAACCTCTCTCAAATCTTTGTATTGGAAATTCTGGTTGAATACCAAGCAATAAAACATGCTATTTCCAAATTGCTGTAGCAGTAAATTGCGTTATGGTGCTGCTTTCCAGATAACCAGTGCCAAATTGACTCTAGTTTCTGCACAGTAGACAATACCTGAAACAAAGCGTATGCGCTGAATTAATATTTTAATATGTCGAAAGTTTATCCATGGCATCCTGTATATAATTATTTATCCTATAAGATTTGGACTTGTGTAGATAAATATTGTGAATAATAATCCAGGATCTCTATTATTCTCCTCCATCAGAAATTGATCCATGTCCTTTTATCAGTGAACTCGTGTAAACATGGAACAAATTATCCAACGCTAATGTTAAAATCGATTCGCAGATCCAGTTGTTCCTGAAGACACAAATTCCGCTCTGCAACAGGACACACTAGATACATTAAACATTGGCTTAGGAAAGGATTCATTTTGACATTGTTTTGGCGGGTATTATTATTATTATTATTTATTTTTTTTGGTTAAGTTAAACATGCATTCTGTTTTCTCTAAGATAAGGTCAATTTATTTATGTGGATCAAATGATAATAATATTTCATATTTCTTAAGAGCTAAAACTGATAATTTTCCAGCTTTGATTTCCCAAAAGTTGTAAAAATTATCAATACATTTTGTTTATATTGACACAACCTCGAAGTAAAATAAACATGAACCATCTAGTCAAATGGAAATTAAAATAATCGACCGTCTTTCTTTGCAAGAGTAACCGTAAATCTATAAGATCTGTCTGCATATTATATGTTATATTCAGCACTTTGCAAATAACTGTAATGTGGAAATCGGTCAGGTTAATCACAGGATCACATTTAGCAAATATCCAGAAACGAAAAGGAATCAGCAAGCAATGATTCTTGAAACAAACAAAATAATAATAGAAAAGTCGGGAATTGGCAAACGATCATGTGTTAGAGGGGAAATCTTTCGGCTATCAATGTTCCTATATCAACTAAGCACAATAATAAATATTTAGGTCTCTCTCATCGAACCGTGGTTAGTAATCTTGTTCAACAAATCATTATCATAGAATGAAATATTCTTAATTCTTTCCAGATTTTATGCTTTTAGTAAATATTAAAGAAATAGACCCATTTTAATACCATTTAAGCGATTATCATATGGCATTTTGTAGAATGTAAAATATTTGGTGAATCTTAATTCAGTTAATCTTCAAATCAATTTCCAAACAAATATTTTATGTACGGTGTCAGAATTTTACAGTTTTGTCGTGATTTAACCTGAAACATATTTCTAGGATCTTCAAGCAAAATATTAAGTAGAATGCTTGTATGCTTTTATTCTGAATTACTAGAAAACATTGATATTTTCCACCAGAATTAAATTGGACAAATTGAAGGTGAATTTTAGAAGCAAAGTTTTCTTCGATCTCAGAAAATGCAGACGTTAAAAATTGAAATAAAATTTCAAAAGATTTGTTTCAATTTGGATTGGGGCTAGAATTTTATTGGCGTAAATGTGAGTGTGCATATGAGACAACTCAATAAATACACGGTGTGCATTCCTAAAACCTACCCTATATATATATATATATATATATATATATATTATATATATATATATATATATATATATATATATATATATATATATATATATATATATATATTTGTATATAATGTCATCAAATTTATACAAAAATCTACAGAAATTGTCCTCCGCAACCAACGGATTCAAAATTAAGAAAACCTAATAAACGTAAAACCTTTTAAAAAAAACTACAATGCATGCGTTTGTATGTCTCTGTGTAAGATAGATGTAGCGAATGTAAGAAAGATATAGAAAGAAATTCTCATACGAAACAGCATAAAAATGGCTATTTTAAATCAACTAAGTTGCACTGAAAGATAAAATAAAAATAAATGTATGTTTTAAACCCGAACAGATTGAAAATGTTTATATAGAAACGTGTGTCTCATAAAACTAATAGACAAGTGTTTACAAACATCCAATAGCGAAACAGTAGTTCCAACTGTACAGGAAATATTGAATAATAGAAAAATATCAATAAATTTCCGATCTTCTTGATCAGAGGTTTTCAAAGTATGCCCTAACCCTTTTGTGTCACGAAATAAATTGTGGTCGAAAAATAAAAATCGGAAGTGAAATGTAATTTTTTTTTAAATTGGGTAACGAAAATAAGAAAAGATTAAATACACTCTAATCTAGGCTTGGTTATTTTAATGTACACTCCACAGTGTAGGAAGAGACTGCAAACAGAGTATTTCCAGCATCTTAAATAATATTTCTATCTTCATAAAATTACAAAATTGGATACATATGATCTATATATGGAACAAAAAGCACTGGTGCGTACGTGTCTTCTTATACTCAGAAAAGAGATACCATTCAGCATTGTAATCTCGTTACACCTGTATATTCATAATTAAGAAAGTACAAAATTAAGTTTTGATTTTTACTGATTAAGTCAATAAGTAAACAAAAAACAATCAATCTGTGGAACTATTCCCAGTTCTTTATACGTTAGTACAAAAATAGTTTAACCTACGCAACCTATCATTGTCTAGATGAATACATTTTGCCTTACGGCGCCTTCAGTTTCAGTCTAAGAAATATCGAGTGTCGCATATGCTTATCATGCCTTCGGGCACAGTGTCTCCGGCCATTGGACTGATTTTAGGCAACACCTCCCCTTCGTCTAAAAGGACCAGGGTTCGGTTATTGCTCCTCAAAAGAAGAATGTCGAGAGGATACACGTAATTTTTAAATAACTACTTTGACAGCAGCTACCGAACCGAAGATCAAATGTGTAGTATCCGTGTCTGGAACCCGCAAAAGCTTCTCGCTAGATTCCAGGTGGCCCACCCCAGGTAACACCTTCCCTCGTCTAAAAAGGCGGCCCAAAAACCGACGGAATTTTAAGTAATTTTTGACCCAACCTGGACCTCACCTTGTGTCCCATTTGGCTTTGTGGGTAAATAAATACCCAATCGAAGATCTGTTACAACTGAATATCGAGTTTGATTGTTGCATAATTCCCCATATTTGAGATACCTCCTTGCCTCGGCGAACAGGTTGGGTAAATACCAACTCTAGCCCTGTAGGCTGGGACATTCCCACTGTTGATTTATGAATAAATGAATTTTATAATGTATTAGTTATTCTATTTTAAAACTTTTTTTCAGGTCACTTAACTTTCATCCATCCTTATTTTTGGGCCCAATATCGGTGGGTTTATATAAAAGTGAAACTAATTACAGTTTGAATGAAGAGACAACAAACAAAGGTGTGAATAGAAAAGAAATTAAAGAAGCGATTTTGATAGAAACCAAAAATCTGAAAATTAAATGTTAAAAAATTTTTTTTTTAAGTTGTTTACTCTGTTGTATATTAAATGTAATTTCTTTTCGATTATTAGGAAAAATGTATACATCGATATCTGTTCTGTTTAAAAGGTGGAATCCTAACTTTTCAATTGAGCTTTCTCCAAAAATTATTATATAACCATATTAAAGTAGGCTTGTCATTAAATAATATTTGTTTTTAGAATCTAAAAATATGAAATTTAAAACTTAAAATCAAGCGATGTTTATTTAAAAATAATTTCATCTATTAATTAGGTGTTATAATTGTTGCTTCCAAAGTGGCGCAAACGGTAATATTTGTTTTAAAATTTCAAATTATTTCCAATAAATTAGTTGGATTGAAATGATTCATAAATTTAAAAGAAAAGATGCATTGATTAATAAGTCAACACTCTACTTTTTATGAAAATCAGATAATTCCCTGATGTCCTATTTTTTAACTTCTAAGGATTTACAGATTTTTTTTTGTTTATATTGAGAATAATATTCTAAAAAATAATTTATACCGTGAATGTTTTGAATCAATTTTTCTAAAACTTTCTTGTACATAAGTCAATTTAAATTCAGATTTTAATTGCTTGTTGAGTTAGTGATATTGTAGTGTAATTTATTCATTTTGATCCCTGAAAGTAAGAAAGAAGCTAATAACTAAACAGCTTATTTGCAGATGGAATATTTTGCGTATTAATTCAAATTTCTTTATTCTATGAATAGTTTCTTTTTAAGAAAAGTTTTTAGGTTTCACTGATTAAAAATGGATATATTTTATTCTAAGAAATATGAAAGTATTCGTAAAAAATATCGATAAAAATGTTTTCATTTAATTTTTTTTTTGTTCGTATATTGTAAATTTTTCGTAATACAATTTCGTTTTTGTTTTAACATTTAAAAAGATACTCTTGGTTTGAGTTGATATTTTTAGTTCTCCAAAAATTTAACAGATAGTACTAAATTACAGAACAATATAGGAAAACGTATTTGATTCAAATTTTGTCTATGGAATCAGAGTGATATTTAAACATGCACTGGCAATAATGTTGGCTCTTAGTTTTAGTAGAAAGATAAAAATCGAAATAATAGTAGTAGCGGGCATTTTGAATCACTGCTGATATAAACAGCAGCCAGCCAAAGTTTAATGTTAGCAGCAGCAGCGGCCATACGACACTTTACGCAAATTGTTTGATTTTTGTTTAATTAATAACTATACCATTTAATCAGTAAAAATCAATAACTAAATTTGAGTGTTTTCTTAGTTATAAATATATTAAGATGTTATGCGAGATTTCGAATCCGAATAACATCTCTTTCTGAGTTATAAGCCGTATATATCACGACATTCTTTATGTATATATATATATATATATATATATATATATATATATACTAGCAAAAGTAAACGGTCCATGACCGGACTATAACAAAAAATACGAACACCAGAGAGGGGGAAAGAAAGAGAAAACGGGAGTAAGGAGAGATATGATTCATCAATTTTTTTAAAAAGAGAGGAAAATAATTAATCA
Source organism: Doryteuthis pealeii (assembly GCA_023376005.1). Lineage (NCBI taxonomy): Eukaryota > Metazoa > Mollusca > Cephalopoda > Myopsida > Loliginidae > Doryteuthis > Doryteuthis pealeii. The sequence goes on from CM042155.1 coordinate 102,379,146, forward strand.
AATTTTAAAAATCGCTGATAATTCATATAGTACAATGTTTGTTTATTTTAGGAAATATTTTTTCTTTTTGTTTACATTTAAAATATCATTTTTTTATGTATTCCTAAACCAGTGTTTTGAAATATGTTTTTTTCAAAAAACTTTTGTTATATATGACAAAAATTTAATTCAATTGCTGCGTTAAAGTGATAAAATAAATTCGTTTAGTTTATTTTCTTTTGTACTCCTAAAAAAGTAACAATTTAAAGAGCTATGTATTAAACTTACTTATTTATTTTGGTCTGTCGGCTGGGACTGTATAATACGCCGACTGCACCTCTGTTGAGGAGTAAGACCTCCTTTCAATTGGCCACTTGTAAGCCTTGGGTGGCGATCCGTGATGCTTATGGATGGAATCCTGGTGGCTGAGCAATCCATGACAGGCTACACTCCAATTTGATCCTTACTTGGACAAGGTCGATTGAAAGGCCCCTATCCTGATCAATCGTCTGGTCCCGTTAAGCCCTAGAACCTATATGATTATTATACTGACTGTATTGCTCTGGCAAACTACAATCCCTTTTATCATAGATATGCTAAAAGGCGGTTGCTGAGGGTCTTAGTGTCTTGGGTATACCGTTAAACTGCCTCTTGTGGTGAGGTTCCCATTTTGCAGTTTTTAGAAGTGTGTGTTACCTCTGTATTGCCATTACTCCCAGGTCCACTTTGACCCGGAGGGGTAGTACCTGTTAGAGTCCCACCTATGGGGTAAATGAATAAAAAGTGAGTTTAAAAAAACCCAATAATAATGCATAAAATAAAACATCAATATCCAATAATAATGAATAAAACAAACAAGACTTCAGTATTAAATAACTCAAGGGTTAACATGTTGTAAAATCCATGTATAGAAACATTTCTTGTAACATACTGATTCATTCGAAAGTGTTCGTTTATTAAAGATTTGACGATTCTTTTTGTGTTTACATGTTTGAAACAATCATGATAGAAAAGGTATTCGTTTAATGTAACAATAAATGCTAAGAATTAAATATTTACAATTGTCTGTATTACAATTTTTTTCTTTTTGGTTTATAATAGTGTTTTATTTTTTATTATTCTAAAACTCTTTTGTACATACGACAAATAATTAATTTCCTTCTTTAACCCTGAAAAGTAACAAAGCTAATAACTAAAAATTACCTTATTCTAGTTAGAATATTTCCTGTATTTATTTGATAATGTTTATTTCATGAATTGTTTCTTACAACAAAGATTTTAGTTATACTGATTAAAAGTTGATCATCGTTAAATGTTTTCGTTTGATTTGTTTATTAATTCGCTGTAAAAAAATAATTCAATGTATGAAAACACTTGCAAATTACATATTTAGAAAGATTGTTTTATTTTCTTTCCAACCAAATGAATATTTTTAAGATAGGAACAAAATATGCGATGAATAAGATTTGATTTTTCGTTAAAATTTAGTCTGAATAAAAAAAAGCATACTTATCAGTTGCCGAAGCCAAAAAGTTTTTTTTTTAACTCGCTATGAAAATAATTCAATGAATAAAAACACATACAAATTACATTTTTAGAAAGATTATTTTCTTTTCTTTCCATCCATTTAAATATTTTTAAGATTGGACCATCAATAGGCGATACATTCCGAACTAAACGGCTTAGACTGCGAAATTTATTCACGAAAATTAAACTTCACTGATGGTATCGCTGTAACAAAAAGCAGACAATATTTTATTATCAACAGGAGCTGGTATACAGACAATTCTGCAAATTGGGTGATTTTGGTTTAACTAATTAATTACATCCCTTAATTAGTAAAAATCAATAACCAAATTTGACGTGTTTCTCAGTTAGAAGGATACAAAGTGTATGCAAGATTTCGAATCTGAGTGACCTCCCGTTTTGGAGTTATGCGTCGACACGTACATACTAAACTTCCTTTTATATATATATATATATATATATATATATATATATATATATATATATATATATATATTAGGGTGGGGACAAATTTGAATTTGAAATTATGATAAAAGTTATTATATTGCTAAGTTTTGTATTACAGTGTGTGATCTTTGCATACTATTCATAGAGCTAAGTTGTTCAGATAGATAGATAGATAGATAGATAGATAGATATGAAATTCGATCATATGTTGTTTTTTTTTTTTTTTTGAGATGTAGATTTTAGCTTAAATATTATCTGAAAATTACACTATAATGTTCGACTTATGTGATACTGTATTCACAGCCGAATTAAGTGCAGTAACAAGGAAAAGCAAGATGTAGAAAAAATAAATGCGTTGTTAAGGTTAACAACACATTTAAACTTCCTAAGTAGAAATAAACTTTGCAAGAAAGAAAGAAAGAAAAAGAAAGAAAGAAAGAAAAATGATTTTATATTTTAATTAATTTGATGTATTTTTATTCTATTTTCCTCAGTATGAAAGAGCGATTACATATGAAACTCATCGCTTATTTTTTTTTTTTTTTTTTTTTTGTGAGTTTTCCTGACCGGAAGCTAATAATTCGACGGAGAGTTCCGCCTCAATGGATTCCTCAACTTTTCTATGACTCAGGTTTTGTGCTTCAGCCATATTTTGCCCGTTGTCTCGACGCGAACTTTGTATTGGTATTTCGTGCAGTATTTTGGAACTGTTCCATGTCTATTCACGACGCTGCCATCACAGACACTTATGTTGCACTGATGTCGCTTTTATTGTTATCTTTCCCTTTTCATCTTTTTACAAAGTGCCAGAGTTTGATTGGTGGAAGTAGGATGTCTTTCCTCAAGACCAACCCCAACCCATTTTTTTTACATCTTCGATACTACTTCCGACTTATGAAGAGAAGACAGAGGAAAACCATACAAAAGCAATACTGTAAGTTGCCCGTCGGCCATAAACGTTTCCGTGTTTACCTCATTTTCACGAGCGTTATTTTAATGAGTGCATGGGTGGGGGTTGACGGTCGGTTTGCTCTGTGGTAATACAATCCGTGATCTTTATAGCTGCAATGAAGCGCTGGTGTAAGTAATGGTATGATGATGGTATTGATGTTAATGATAATGATGGTTATGAACGTGATAATGATGGCAAAATTGATGTGGTATTAACGATAATAATCGTCATATGTGAATAAAATTAAAACTCGATATATGTCTATAATTTATGATTGTATATTCATTATGAAAATTAGATTTTTACTGGTAACTCACAGTGTTCTAAAACCCAATGAATTGAATGATGATTATTTTACGTCTTTAGATGAGACTTATCATGGTAAAAAATGGACTCGGCAACTCGAGTTCAATTCCTGGACGAGGCTGTTTACGTTTCATATTGTTATAATGCCTTTGGGAAATGTATGAATCTATCACCCCCCCACTCCCAGCTATGGGTAAATAAGATAGACCCAATGATTTAACCTTGGTATGGTAACAGACCAAGGAGAATGAAAACTCGTAATTAAAATCAACTTTAAAAAAGAATAACCTTGTATTGTACCCGATCCATTGTAGTGGTGTTATATGAATACATATTCGGAATGCACTGGCATGTTATGCAAAGAAGGGAAGAGCATCAGCAACACTTCTGATTTTTAGAGATTCCATGGGGGAAAATTACTCAGTATGATCTGTATAAATTGTAAGAAACAAATCTAGTTCAAAGGTGGAATTCGATATAATGAATAACATCTTCATAGAAATCCTTTTAGCCACGACGTTTTGGCCGACGTTTTAGCCATTTGATTTTTTTCATAAATCATTCTTATTAGTTTGTTTGTTATTAGATCAACCCACAGACACATCTAGTGTTATCTTTGATGGTGTGGACACTTATTAAGATTTTTGATCACCGTATCCCCAACGAACTATTTTCTGGTGAAAGTTCAACTGGGAACAGCTAAAAATCCATTAAAAATATTGTCGGTAAAAAAATCAAAAAAATCTTTGTATCAATGGACGAAAGGTATGACAGGTCCGTGAGATGAACTAGGAGAGATCAGGGGTAGATGTGGGGAGAAATATATGAGGGGAAGGAGAAACACATTAGTATTTGAGGAAGAAAGATAAACAGAAATATGAGGGGGAAAGAGGGACAGGGGGAGAAAGAAAGATATGAGAGGAGGGGAGAGAGGGAAACTATTTGTAATGAAGGGAATCAAGAATTCAAACCTGAAACATGTATCAAGTAAATGTAAAGATATCAACATACTAAAACGTATCTTACCTGAAACATGGATGTGATTATCTGTTTTCCTAAAGCAGGATTATCTAGTTATACGCGATTATATAAATCACTTAGATAACTTGCCTTCTGGTAAATAACACAAAATTCAATAAGTCTTACCAAACAGCAATGGGCTAAAAATATAGTCACCCAGTCATCAATCTGTTTACTTGCTCAATTTACAACAGTTTCTGAAAAGCCTTTCTATACTTAAAAGTTACCTATGAATACAACGGCTACTCAAATCTATTATAAATCTTACACCTCACAACTAAGAAATGGTCTTGCACGAATGCTTATTGACAGCCATGATATTGCTTTATTTTAATTATTTTATGAGTCTTTTCATTATTTTAAATAGACAGTCTTTTGTTTGAGCCATGTTTCCTTTCAATTGGGGTGTGTCCTAATGTAACACAGATGACGACCGTATAAAAAGTCCCAGTATTTCAATGACTAAGATTCAGAGACAAAAACCGAATAAGAAAGACTTTCCTAGTAAGTGTCGTCTTTAATTTTTATTAGATTTTTCGGGGAGGGGGGGATGTTAACAAATATACTTTCGTACTTAACTAACGAAATCAGAATTCTCGGTGTGGTATGCTGAAATGATCCGTTGCCCTTCAATCTCCCCTTCAAATATTACACGTATTAATGGACAATAGAAAATGTACCTAGCATGGAGGTAGAGTATAGAGAGGTATTTTATGAATACAGAAATACCAGAGGAAAAAATTCCACAGGGCATACCAATTATGCACGGGGAAATTTTATCAAGTTCGTCCCAGTTGGGTGTGATTTAAGGGCACTACTGGATCGATGTTACACTGAAACCGTATATATTACTGATACGGTGCCGCAGTTATCGACTATAAAACAGTAACAGAAGAGGAGAATAGGAAAATACAAATATAGGGTAGTATCTCTACTTAGTAAGACTTTTGAAAGTGAACTTAATAAAGGTCAAGAATTGGAAAAACAGTTATATAGTATATATAGAAGAGGGTTGTGTAATCCGCAGGTTCAGACTCTAATATTTAAATAAGACCAAGAAACTCGAGAAGAAGCTGCCCGGATAACGATGGTGGAAATCTCGATCCTATGCAAGGTTAGACCACTATGAACAGTAGCTTAGTATACATGTAGTCTACAGAAATAGGAATCAAGTCGGCAAGTGGAATTAAATGAAAGAGATAAGGAAACATAGCTTTCTGTTGCCATTGTGGATATTTTTTCATTTTAACTACATGCCTTTTCGGTTGAAGGGCATAGTATATTTCAAGATTTAATGTGGTTGTTTTAGTTAAAATGGGAAAATATACAAAAAGAAAAAGAATAATAGAAAATATTATGTCAGGTAATTTTATTACATGGGTTAGGTTCATTAGAACTAAATCACATTAGGGTTTATTACGACGAAGAGTTGTATGAAAAATAAGATAAGCATTTTTTAATGTATTTTGTAAATATATTAGGGTGGTCACCAGGTAGTTTTGTACATTTTCCAACTATGAGTCCTTAAAATCAACAAGTGATAAGTAAAAGAGAGAATCAATAGTCGGCGACTTTTTTTGCTTTTCCTATTTCTATGTATTTATCTATTTTTGCGAGCTATGAATTTACAAATATAGAGTCTGTCACGTATTGATTGCATATGATAATGGTCGTATAATATTTGTTAATCGTGAGTGAATCCGTGATGGAAATCGAGGAGACCTTCAATGTAATTAAAAGGACACTTGGAAAATTATTTGAAATATTGATGTCGGTTCTTAAAGAAAATGAACGTAAGTTGTAAATGACGACACAAAGTTAAACCATTCAGCACAAAAATGAAGAAATGTTCGGAAAATTAGATATTTTACGTACAAATTACATAAGCATATGTATATGTTAAAAAGAAATTATTTTTAAAAAGAGCACTTATCATCAAATGGACGCAAACTAATTTTTCTTAAAATACTGTTGTTGTTTTTAATGTGAATGAATTTCATTGCTGGCTTTAATTTTTCACTTTTAAATTGTATTGTCAGAGATTATTATTGTTTGTTTCTATAGGTATTTTTCTCAATAAAGTTTTTAAAAACACGAAACAAAGAGAGTGAAAAGATATTTTAAAATATTTTTTCTCGAAGAAGAGTATTAATGTAACGGTATGAGAAACGTCAGCGTCGCGACTTGAAGAAAAATGAACTTGGCTGACTCTACACTTGATTAATGGGCCTTTGGTGATCTGACAAGACAAAGAGGACGAATCCACATAAAAACAATACACACTTATAAAAGGCAGACAGATGGTCACTCAATGCATTCAGGCTAACCATGGTTCGAGCTGAGACAATTTACCAACCCTCTCTCGACTCTAAGTCTGTGTTAACTTGGAGCTGTTGCTGACAATGAAACGATAATCACTTTAATTTGTTGTCCAAGGTATTTTTAAAACGTGTATTTTCTTGAGGAAAGTAACCATTTCATCTGATTCTGTGCCAAGCCAGAAGCGATGATGATCTAAGAACTTGCATCTACAAACCAACAAGGTTCTGGTCTATTGTTGAATTCTTGAAGAACTGTCTTTTAACAGTAGACTGATTTGCATATCTGGGCTTCTACTGATATTTTTATAGCAATGCAAATAAGATTATTTCATATTTTTCCTCAGTATTGGCTTATTCCCGAACATGCATTCCAAAACAAGCATGGCTTGAAAAAAATTATACTCTTAACATCTTCTAAGTCTGATACATCCATAATTTTTGCCAGGGGTAGTACACCATTTAAACTTCAAGGAACACTAAACACATCCCTCTTCTGATTCACCAATTTTAATGAAAATTGCATAGCTCTATTTAAGCTCACTACCAGATCCAAGTGACAATGATTTATGCTGCACTTAAGATTTTTAATTAACTTGGTGTCTGGCATAAAGTCGATATTACTGCTGATAAAATGACACTTACAATTATTAGGATGTCAATCTTGATAATTTTACTCCACCTGATTTAGCTAGAAAATTCGAGAACATTTTGAACAACAGATAAAAATTTCCCCGCCAAATATGTTCGGTTTCCATTTTACTTCACGCTAAATTTCTATGTAAAAAATCCTATACTTCCTTTTCTAATGCACACAGTTTGTGAGCCGAGTTAAGACCGATCAGCAGTGATATGTTTGCACTGCTTGAGTAACTAAGGTAATTCTGCAAGTGAAATGATTGTTGCCAGAGGCCAATAAGATCGAGAATATAGTTTTCCTAAAGGCAGTCATACGAAAAAGCGAAAAAACAATCGGAATTTGAATATATTTCAATTAAGTACACTACACATCACAACGAGAATGCATAACTGAATACAAATTCACATGTTCATATTCGCGCTGTTCTATCCGAGAGAAACATACCTATTAAAACTGGTAGATTAATCATAATTTCTAAGATAACCGTGAATATTTCAAATAATTTAAAATTAATTTTTCTGTATTTTATTATGAAATATTCTAACAATTGTTTTAAGATCAACAGTTCACCTGCTAGTTCTATCTTGAAATGGAACAATATATATCAATGTTTTATTTTCGAGATAACGGGAGAATAGAAATATTAGGCTGTGTCCATAAAACACCAATAAAACTTTTCTCTACAAAATTATTATTTTTTGGAAAACATTGATGACTTTAATATCATTGAATCTCTAGCGTTTTGGGTTTTTTTTCTGTTTTTAATGTTATTGTTCCTTTTTAACGTGTTTATCTAGTATGACCATTAAAATGAACGGAGCGAAAAAACGAAAATGAGAAGTTTCCAACAAATTGTGGACAAGATGTCAATATGCATACTACAACTTAAAGCTCATATTTCAAAACTATTTTAGGACTTAACAATTTTTCCCGAGAGCAAGTCATTTTATTTTGTCACTCGCTTGTGGCAGTATCGTCCACATATCACCCAGTTTTGCCATATAAACGACCTCAAATCCACGTTGTGTTTGTTTTTAAGAAAATATTAATCAGTCGCATGTTTTACTCCTAACTGTATGTAGTGAATATTATATTTATTTTGTTGGTCACAGAGATAAGGTTAAATTCTGCATATCTGTTCGCGGTAAAGCTGGATATTTCTCGGTCCGACCAAAAAAATTAATGACTGAGACAGACATGAAACATGCATTCTAATCACTTGAACTATCTGGCATTTCAATTCACTTGGCACATAGTTTCTAAAGATTTAACACTTCCTAAAAAGATTAAGTATTTTTAAGAGTTTAATCATAACTTGAGTGGGCTGCACCCCTCGCATTGATTATGAGACAATATAAGTTAAATTGTTTCTCAGAAGAGCTATAGAAATAGCACACATAAAGGATGTTCATCTTTTTTATTTAACAGTAAATTATCAAATAGCAAATAAAACGGAAAAGATTTTTATTTAACACTGAAGATTCTGGTTTCATAAAATGAAACGATCTAGATTAAACCATTCAAATCAATGGCATTTTTCCAAATCATCCAGAGTAACATATTATAGAATGCCTAAATATGGAAGAAAAACATATGGAATTCATTGACAAATTAATACTTAGTTGCCCGGACGTGTCATTGATTTTGCTAATCTAAAGAAATATTCTTTATAAAAGTGATCCCAACGTTTCCGAATGACTGTTAATAGATCTCTTTGGTGGATTAAGCTTGTCATGAACCTTTTCTAATTTCCACCAACAATTTTCAATTGGGTTTAAATCTGGACTGTTAGCTGGCACAGTAATTTATTTTGTTTGCTTTAATTCACTTTGCCCTGTGATAAATTTCCAATTAATTAAAATAATCTAATCTATTCTAAGGAATATTTCATGAATCCTGAATGTTAAGCTATTAAATGCAAAAAATGGTTTACGTTTAATCTGTTATTAGGTTATTTACTGCTAAATGAAAAACTCAAATGAATATCCTCTAAGTTTCCTAATTCGATTTCTTTGCCTGTGGACGTATATATATATATATATATATATATATATATATATATATATATATATATATATATATATAAGGTTTGTTTAGAATGGCTTTTTGCCGATAATTTTTTGGAGAATAAGTGTTTAATTGGAGTCGTACCTAATTTTGAAAATTAATTAATTAATAATGAATTAGGCGGGAATACCTATTAAATGTATGGCTAAACAAATCGAGAAAAATCAATCTCTGTATGTACATTTCGGCCTATTAGGCCTCATCAGCAGAGCTATAGATCGGCAACTTACCACATCGTCGTGTAATAAAAGTCACTAGAAGAGGAATGTTAACCTACTCTAAACAAATCATAAAATCTAAGAAGTTCGTTTGGTGTTGGGGTTATGGGATCGGCCTGTCAGCTTGGCAGTCCGGTTTCAAATCACGCACGGGGCGGTCTTTAATTTCAAAATTAGGTACGACTCCAATTAAACACTTATATATATATATATATATATATATATATATATATATAATATATATTGAAATTATAATTTATAATTTTGGTGTAGAAACATTGAAAAATGATTTTCTGAGTATTAATAATAATGCAAGGATAATGTAGCATTTGCTTTAGCATGATTTTGCACTAGTCCCTCACATAGACCGATCGATTAGTGTATAGAGTGCTACCATTGATAATTACTAATACGTCGATTTACTCTAGATACCCCACTATCTCATTCCAGACTAAGCTAATCGAAATAGATAACTATTCAATACCTAATGATACGTAATAATAAAGAATGTAATCTTCATGTCATTTCAGTATAGTTCAAGTTTGATTGTTCTCAACTACTCTCTCTACATACAAGACTAATCTCACCTTAAATAAATGCACTCAGTGGAAAGAAGAATTATCATGATTATATCCAAGAAAGAGACGGCGCCATTTTGAGAGCAATGCTGAAAGGAAAGGAAAAGTTATTTAACAAACTTTTGCCTATGTTCATGCGAGTGATGATATGACTTTAATTGTGTTTCTCTGAATATCCAGTTCGTCTTCACTTTTTTTTTCCACGAGTCCCTTTTGCTTTTGTATTTCACCTGGCAATGTTTTGAATTCATAAGGCTACAAAGTACCACACTTATTTGAAAGGTGGCACAAAGAAAGAAAACAAAAAAACAAAACAAGAAAAGAAAGGAAGTTACTGGCATCATTCACACAGCGTTTTAGTTCTGTTGAGGCAAGTTACAGAGTGCAAAGGCAAGAGACAAACAGATATGAATGAGAACGGAGAACTTTCTTCTAAAATGTCTGAATAAGCATCCAGAATCAACTGTTGTTGTATATCCGCTGCTGGCACAGATATAAAAAGAGCAGAAGATTAGCATTAGTGAAAATTTAGACACTTAGATACTATAGTCTCCTCACATAAACATTTATGACAAAACATACACACATATATATATACATATATGTGTGTATACATATAACACTTCACGTACACATGCACAACAAATGCTCAAGCATATACGCTTATACACACACACACATACATACATAAACATCTAATGAAATTGCCAAGACAATACTTTTCGCTATCTCTCCTACACACATACACGCGCACATACACACACACATATATACATACACATGGGCAATGTATAATAATGTAACATCAAGTGATTCTTTACTGTGTTAATGTCTCTTTCACGCATCAAATATATATATATAAAACGGCTTATTCCTTTAGGAGAAATTCTGTATTTTTTTCTCGTAATGGCCGAGTCATCGACAGTGAATAGATTAAAAAAAAAAAAGATAAAAGGTAAAGGACAACGTATAAAAGCTGCTAGATATCAGTTAAAAGGTAAAATTTTAGTTTTTGGTTTTTAATTATTTGAAAGGCGTGCCATTCCAAATTTTGTGTGGAGACGAAGTCTATGAGATTATATGACAATATTTCAAATATACTGGGTTTGCGAGTGCACTGAACAACGATATGATAAGGCTGTTGCAAAGGTACACATCTGTTTGCAGGATCTAATATAAAGCCGCGTTACACATGGAGAATTTACTAGTATACATAATTACACAAAAATGTGTACACATATAAACTCAGACATACATGATTTCATACTACTACTCACACAAAGTTGAAAAATGAATCAGGAGACGAAGAAGCGATGAAGTGTGTAGGGGTTAAATATTGTCACTTCATTCTGGCTGAAATAAAAATTAACAGACACTCTATTACAGATTGGATCCCATGTTTATTAAGGTGTTGATAATTCCGTCCGGTCATATCCGTGAGTTTCTTTCATAGTGAAAGGAGAAGTCTCTTCATTTTCTAACGAAAATATCGAAGTATCCTCACCACTATCCCAGAGTACCCCAGCTGTATCTTGTGATACTTTCAGACTTTGATGGTTTTTGTGGGAGTTCCAATTATATATATATATATATATATATATATGTGTGTGTGTGTGTGTGTGTGTGTGTGTGCAGCTTCTGTCTTATCCTGGAGTATCTTGATATATTTCCGTTTTTATGTTGGTTACACGTTAAGTCAGATATAGTGAGTTAGAAATAAAACCTTATTTATGTTCTGGAAAGGTGAGATGACATTCCAAATCAACAGCGAAATTCCAGTCCATGAAAACATCAAATAATAATGTTATATGGTAAGATATCCTTAAAAAGCGTATGGTTTGCAAAGAAGAATAATGGACAAGATTAATTTGATAAAAATCGTTTATTGAAATAACGAGTGTGAAAATTGTTGTTGTCGCCGTAGATAACGGTAGTAGTTCTCTGGAGTGGCCGAGGGGTCGGTGAGGTGTGGGTATCGTATGGTACGTCGGAATCTCTCTTGGCCTGGTGCAAGGCGTGAGGTGGTAGAAGTTGAGTTGATACGGTCACTTGGTGTAGGGACCAAGTCAGGAATATCTCAGTGGAATAGTGATGGTCAGGGAAGGTAGTAGTGGCCGAGGGAGTTGAGTTCGTCTCGGTAGGATACTTGTTGTAAGTGGATACGGTCACTTGGTGCGGGAAATAAGTCAGGAATATCTCAGCGAGTTGTAGCGGGTAGCGCTGTAGTGGTCAGGGGGTAAGGATGTCGCCTGGCTACGGTGAGGTGTTTAAGTAAGGCTGAGTGTCCGGGTGGGCGAGGGCGTGCGTGGTGGTGGGTGCGTAGCAGTTCCTTGATCCTCTCGTCTGGTGATATTCTCGGTTCCAGGCCGTCCGTCCAACTGCCGATTCTCAAAATACCCGAGCTTATATGCTGGTAGATGGGCTCCAGAATGCTTTTGGGGTTTTTAGCGGGAGAGTTTTTTATTGGCTGAAAATCCGGATTCCTTACAATATTATTTTTTGTTTATTTTGGACTTCCTCTCAAGCGTAACTCAATCCGAGCCTATGCGCAGAACTGCGTCGAATTGGTCACTTCGTGAGAGGGTACCATTGAGTTCACTTCCGTTTGTTGCCTCCGACTTGAGTTTTGATGTTTTATGCTAGCGAGGTGTATTTTGTGAGTAAGCATTGTGAATCATAAGAGATATCTTCTCTCTGATATAACAAAGCTCCCCAAGATATCAATTTGATTCACAATGTGTATGTATGGTTATGTAGGTGGTGTGTTGGCAGATGAATAAATTAGAATTCTTTTAAGACGTGTATGAAATAGGCCTAATATTAGTATTATCGATATAGGTTTTAGTTTGTTTTTATGTTGTTGATGTGGGTTGTGAGTTGACTTATTTGCCCCATAACGAGGTGGAGGCGGGAGATAATGTGCATTCATGTGAGTGTCACATGATGAAAATGGTGAGAATGTTGGTCTTAGTACAAAATTTTTTTGTTTCGCTTCCATTTTTAGGTCAGTCCCTTCGTTGGTTAGGGTGGCGTGCGTTGAATGGTGATTTTGCTTTGGGAGATAGTTTATCGACATCGTTGGGTTGATATTCGTGGTTTTCTCTTCACGTGGTTTTGGGAGATTGAAGTTGGAGCTAAGATGTGGGGATAATTTTCGTCTTTCTCTGTGGTGGAGAGATATTTGCTGGTTTACCCCACCGATAGCCTTGGTCGTGTGGTCTCTTTCGCCTGGTGTGGTAGAAAAGTATCGCTTGAAGCTAATTATGATGGCTAACGTGTAGCGCAGAGCGACGAAGACGAAGGCTATTTTATATGGTACATCTACTTTTGGAAGGAGTTTTTCGTTCGGTAACACTAGAGTGGATGTACCTGGATTTGGAAAAAATGGTGTGAGTTTTTCCTGAAGGGGTATTGTCTGGATGGCGATTATGGAGTTGGGGTAAGGCATGGGGAATACAGTCCTGATGCTTATGGATGGTTTGTCATCATCCGTCCGAGCTAGTAGTGGTTGTGAATATGGGCAGTCGCGTCCGTGTGAGCGAGTGGGGTCCAAGTAATTCTTGCTTATAGCGGGTTCTTTAGCGTGCTCGCATTCCTGTGGTGTGGTGGTGGCAATCGTTTGTACGGGATATCCCGTTCTGGTATTTTCGTCAGTAGTAGTAGTAGGGGTCATTATTTTGGTTGTACTGCTGTCGTCAGTCTCGTTGCCATGGGTCGCTATGGTATTTACGTCAGTTTCAATCACTGTGCTGGTTGTGGAATCTTTTGCAGTGTGTGCAGTGTTGTGTGAGGCTGTGTTGTCAATCTTGTTGCCATGGGTCGCTATGAGGTATGCCTTTAGTTGTTCAAAGGTGGATGTGTCCTGCTTGGACTCTATCATCTGTTCAAATATGCTGTAGTCGAGTAAATCCTTGGCCGCCTTGACGAATTCGTTCTCAAGGTCAGGATACACGGCAATCTCGGGCGTGACGTGGGTCGTATAGGTCACGTTCAGGCTTGTGATAAATTGATTCACATCATCTCCCGGACTGAATTCGTTTTTCAGTCTCATAACGTCAAGTATGGATTTGAGACGCCTTAATCTATCTTGGATGTCGACTATCTGGGCTATTGGTGGTATTGTCGGCTTGGCATGATCCAGGGCTTCCATCATCCTGTGTAAGTCGGCTTTCAAAAATTGTATATGTTCTGGTTTTGGGGGTGTGGGGCGAGTTCTTAATTCTTGGAGGAACTTCATCTGGTCTCTAATAAAGTCGAGAATTTCCGAGCGAGTTAATCTTGTATAGTCCATATTCTCCATTGCAACACGCTGACACCAATGATATATCTTAGTTATCCCACTTCTGACACCAGTGTTATATGGTAAGATATCCTTAAAAAGCGTATGGTTTGCAAAGAAGAATAATGGACAAGATTAATTTGATAAAAATCGTTTATTGAAATAACGAGTGTGAAAATTGTTGTTGTCGCCGTAGATAACGGTAGTAGTTCTCTGGAGTGGCCGAGGGGTCGGTGAGGTGTGGGTATCGTATGATACGTCGGAATCTCTCTTGGCCTGGTGCAAGGCGTGAGGTGGTAGAAGTTGAGTTGATACGGTCACTTGGTGTAGGGACCAAGTCAGGAATATCTCAGTGGAATAGTGATGGTCAGGGAAGGTAGTAGTGGCCGAGGGAGTTGAGTTCGTCTCGGTAGGATACTTGTTGTAAGTGGATACGGTCACTTGGTGCGGGAAATAAGTCAGGAATATCTCAGCGAGTTGTAGCGGGTAGCGCTGTAGTGGTCAGGGGGGTAAGGATGTCGCCTGGCTACGGTGAGGTGTTTAAGTAAGGCTGAGTGTCCGGGTGGGCGAGGGCGTGCGTGGTGGTGGGTGCGTAGCAGTTCCTTGATCCTCTCGTCTGGTGATATTCTCGGTTCCAGGCCGTCCGTCCAACTGCCGATTCTCAAAATACCCGAGCTTATATGCTGGTAGATGGGCTCCAGAATGCTTTTGGGGTTTTTAGCGGGAGAGTTTTTTATTGGCTGAAAATCCAGATTCCTTACAATATTATTTTTTGTTTATTTTGGACTTCCTCTCAAGCGTAACTCAATCCGAGCCTATGCGCAGAACTGCGTCGAATTGGTCACTTCGTGAGAGGGTACCATTGAGTTCACTTCCGTTTGTTGCCTCCGACTTGAGTTTTGATGTTTTATGCTAGCGAGGTGTATTTTGTGAGTAAGCATTGTGAATCATAAGAGATATCTTCTCTCTGATATAACAATAATGAATTGTACTAGAAAAGTTACTGGTTCTTTCTTTTACAAAATTAATTAGCTGTTTTCTATACAAAATTTTGCTGGCAGCTTCCCAATAGGTTTTTGTAATCCAGTGAATGATCTGTAACACCTGGTCATATTTCTATGTGTAGCATTTCAGCGGATACAAACAACCGGTGAAAATGTTTGAGGCTAACAGTTTTTCCACATACATTCCATAGGTCATACACACACACAAACAAACACACATATATACATATATATATATGTATGTATGTATGTATGTATAAAAGAGTTTTATATTGGTATGGTGGTTGTTTTTGAAGACTATCACAATGCAAGTGCAAAGAAAAATGAGGTAACTATGAAGTTGTTTGTTTACCTTTGATTTATTCTTTATATTTAGAGATAAAGATCCCTTCGTCAGAAAATTTCTGAAAGCTAAGTCTGGATCTGTTAGCT